>JAQIXG010005065.1:0-11939 GCA_034700105.1 Oconnorella tubifera | reverse complement strand
TCAGTCAGTCAGTCAGTCAGTCAGTCAGTCAGTCAGTCAGGTCAGTCAGTCAATCAATCAATCAATCAATCAATCAATCAATCAATCAATCTTTCTTTCTTTCATTCATTCATTCATTCATTAAATCAGCAAGTAAACTATTCATTCAATCAATCAGTCAATCAAAAAATCAAGCAACCAACCTACCTACCCCGTAAAACATCTAAGATCCCCCCTCCCATCAATCTCATGTACAGTAAAACCTGGCAATGCGCTAAAACACCCGCCGCTTCTCAGCAACACCGGACTAACAATCCCTGGATCTAATCCTGGAGTTAAACCAAGCGTGACCGCCGGTCGCTCAAGCGGAACGCGAATCTTAAGCATCACGTGACCGGGGTCGTGACCCCCAGAGGCCTCACATTTCTCGCAAAGGTCAAAATCAATGCAGAGGCTTTGAAAAAAAATAAAAAATATGAACGAAAATTTTGCGTTATTATTTTATTATGATTTAATGTAAAGACTAAGTAATAAGACTGATTTTACGAAAAATGTTTTTCGTTTTGAAAGAACGTTTATTTAACGTCACATCAGCACAAAACTGAACATTAAGAACTGAACACGGAAAAATGGAGTGATGAGTGAACGCTTGACACTTTAACACAGAGCAATCATTTATTTCTATTTGGAAATGATAAGGGGGGGGGCTGGGGGGGAGGGGCAGGCGCATTAAAGAGATAATTAACTAAAGAAATTAACTAACTAGATAGCTAAATATATACCTAACTAGATAACTAACTAGATAACCAGATAACTAATTAGATAACTAACTAGATAACTAGATAACTAACTATATAAATTAGATAACTAACTATATAATTAGATAACTAATTAGATAACTAACTACACAATTAGATAACTAATTATATACCTAACTAGATAACTAACTAGATAACTAGATAACTAGCTAGATAACTAGAAAACGAACTATATAAATTAGACAACTAACCCGCACTTATATCTGATACCAATGATATTACTGTCGCAGCCATCACAGATCACTCCGTAGTGATGCACTAGTGATCTCATCACTACAAATCATACAACATTCAATATAACAACGTTTGAGAAAAAAGGTGCAGCAAGTAACGGATTATACTCAGATTTGAACCCCAGATCTGCCAGTTTTGAATTCAAAACGCTAATCATTTCTTCAATAAACTAATTTATTTCGTAAAGATATCTTTTTTAAACGTTAGAATTTCGTTTATTAATATTCTAATAGACTCGTTTAGAAATTTATTTCTATTTACTCTGAGATGGCTGATCCTTCGATTCTACGACTCTCTGCTCTTGTTCCTTATTCTCCATTCCCTGCTGGAAATAAACGAAACTCATAAAACTACATCAGCGTTGCTTAATTTTTAACCCGATTGTTTAAAATCCTCTAATATTTAACCGTTTAGTTTTAAAGTTTCATTCATAATCTAGTTAGTTTTTGTCAAGCTTTTTAACTAATTAACTTTTAAAATAAATATTTTATTAATTCGTCTAATTATAATCTAACGTACCGTGGTTTCAAATTTGAAATTTTCACGCAGAAATCTCGACAAGTCGATCGGAAAACTATCATAAAACAAAAATCAAATACGTCGATAATTTGTTTTGTTTACAAATCACAGTATTTATTTTATTTTCATATAAAACTGTAATTATTGTCAATTAACCGAAATGTAATAATTATAGCTACAATATATTATTAGAAGCATTGACGTTATGCATTGTAAAAACCCTGGCTTAATTTTAATACACAACTTAAAATTTAAATATAACATCATGGATTGCAGCTATTCTATAAACTATGTCTCAGACATAGCTGTAAATTAAAGGGTGCAGCAAGTTTAATGTCTGGATAACTGTATTATATTAACAATGTCTCAGACGTATCTGTCAATTTAAATGTCTTACTAAAGGGTGCAGCAAGTTTAATATCTGGATTACCTTAATATACAATCAATATCCCACACATAACTATCAATTTAACGCATCTTACTAAAGGGTGCAGCAAGTTAACAAAACAAACTCTCCCTGCCATCAAACCCCGAACCTCTAACATCCTAATCCAGCGCTCTAACCACTTCTCTAAGAAACTTTCTTTATATAAAAACTACGTAAAAACAACTTACCAATCCTCAATCTCAATCGTCCAATCCAACTCGTTAATCGAATCGGCGTTATACCCAACGCAAGCCTGCATTCCAGGCGCCGGTGAACCCAAACTTTTTACACCCACGCGCCAATATTTGTTGTACTCATTCTGTAGCCTACCCCCCTTCACACACCACAGTTGAGTGACTTTTAGTTCGGCGTACGGATTCATTACGACGTTTTCCCCTACAGGAAGTAGAAATAAAACTGTAGGGAAAGATGGCGGATATGATTTTAATTAAGATAAAAAGATAAGTGAAAGTTCTGCGATTTAAAAATATGAGAAAGGTGAGAAAAAGATGGACAAATTATTTAAAATACAGTTTTAATTATGATACAATTATCTGTAATATAATAACCTATAACACATAAATGTCAAGGCTCGTTAGAGAAGTGGTTTAAGTGCTGGATTCAAAATCAATAGTCCTAGGTTCAAATCCCGGCTAGCTCACTATTTCTCTAAGTAGCTGCACCCTTTAGTAAGACGTTAAATTAACAGCTACGTCTGAGACATCGTTCATATAATACAGTAATCCAGACATTAAACTTAACTCGCTGCACCCTTTAGTAAAATGTTTAAATTTACATCTTTTGCATAATACTCTAATCTAGACGCTAAACTTAACACGCTGCACCCATTAGACAAAACTCACCCTCCACATCGACACAAAATCCGTTCAACAAAGATCTTAATGTCCGTCCATCCGTCACCCAGAGCTGATTGACTACTCCTTCAGCCAATGATTTCTTACTCCAAACAATTAGTCTTGCTCCGGGAGTGGCATTTCCTCCAGAAATATCCAATACAAGACCACTGCGAGAGCAGCGCAAGTAAAACAATCTACCAAATGGCCTGAAAACAAAGAATATTAACATCACATCAGCACTAAAAAGCTATTTCGAGATATAAAATGAATTTGCAAAAACTGAGTGATGAGTGAACGCTTGACTTTTAACTCAGTTAATAATATTAACTCAGTTAAAAATAATTACACTAACTTTGTTGTTTAACATCACATCAGCACAAAAAATCTCAATCTATCAAATGGCCTGAAAATCAAAGAATAATTACATTATTTTCATCGTCTAACATCACATCAGAACAAAAGAGCTATTTCAATATATATTACGAATTCCCAATGAGTTACGAGTGAACATTTAGTAATAAGCAAATTATTAATAAATAATTAACAATAAATAATTATTAATAAATAATTAATAATTAATAATAAATAATTAATAATAAATAATTATTAATAAATAATTAATAATAAATAATTAATTAGTTACATTATAAAACAACTCACAAATCTGCAGAATCAACTAATGATTTAATTCCATCTTCTTTTAGTGCTGATGTGACTCGAGTCACCCCATAGCCACCGGGGGATGAGCCGAGAGTTGGCTTAAAGTGGCTCTGCCCTATGGTGCAGTATTGTGGATCATACGCGTTATTCACAGAAATGTCATTCGGTATCGACTTTAGCTCAACATAGAGAACTAAACTGTCATCGCGTTTACGCGCCACCTGGTGAATAAAAGCATATATTAAACGTCACATCAGCACAAAACTAAACAACATATAAGGTAAATAAAGGTGTTATATGTATCGTTATTTAAAGTCAGCACAAAAAACGGAACATCAAGTGGTAAATAAACAATTATACAAATCATTATTTAATGACACATCAGCACAAAAAACAATTAATATCACCTGGTAAATAATCGCATTGTATATATTGTTATTTAACGTCACATCAGCACAAAAAACTATTTAGCGTTGAGGGACGATTAAATTATAAAATATATCTATCAACAACAAAACAATAAAATAAATAATGCAAAAAAGTAAAATATTGTCAATAAAGTATATATTAAAACTAAAAAATGCCTAGACATAATAATATTTGTTTATATATGTTTGTAGCGTTGCAAAGGGTGTAGCAAATCTACCAAATCATACAGGATTAGAACCAGCAACATCTAGTTTCCGAGTGCAACTATCTAAACGCTTTAATGATTTCCTAACCTTATAAGCTTCCAGTAGTTCCGTCTGGCTTTCAATCGGAATCTTATCATTATCTTCATCCAAATAGTAGACGCAAATATTCGGCAGATCTGAGCATTCCTTCAGCTTAAAAACAAGTCACATCAGCACAAAATTAACTTCATTAGAAAGATTTAATGGCATAGGCAAAGGGACGGGGGGTTGCAGTTATAAACCCCCCCCCATTGGATGTCAAAACCTTTTCGTTACATTAAAGATCTGAGTTTAGTGGTGAAACCCCCACCCCTTGTAACGATGTAATACAATTTTTGGATTTCGAAACCAAATACCTTAGTCAATTCCTGGCTACGCCACTGAAAATCTTGACTCGTTAGAAAAGTGGTTAGAGCACTATACTCGGACGCGACAATTCCAGGTTCGAATCCTTAATAGCTCAGTATTCTCTAACTAGCTGCACCCTTTAGTAAGAAGCTCAAATTGACAGCGGTCTTACACACCATTTGTACAATACAGTAATAAAAATGGTAATACATGACGATTAACATAAGCTAAGCTGACAGCCATATTAAATTTTATTAAGATGGCTGTCTTATAAAGCTAGACTAACCTTTACAAAAATATTAACATTTATAGATTAATATCAATGGGAAACTGAACTAGCAGATTAATGAGCGAGGGAATATATATTTATCTAAACTTTTATCACCGATAGAAACGGGTCGTCTTTTATGCAATTCCAAATTAAATCTTAATGAATCAGCAATTAATATCATTTTTGCCTTATTATTATTAAGTATCCCATTCATTTGACAACCCTTCCCCTAAGTTAAACAAAAATATAACAGCAAAACGGACGTTAAATTTAACTTAAAATTCAATAAATTCCCTTACGATAAGCTTTAGGTCCCCCCAAGGGGTCACCCCAGGCACCACCCTCATCTCCTCCAGCTCCTTCCCCTCCAACATGACGCTGATCGCGATCGCTTCGTCCATTTCATCCATATTTATTCCCCCGTTAGGAAATTAGGATAAGGGGGGGGTGGAATTTTTAAAAAAAAATCGGAAAACAAATATGCAAGAAAATGTCACCCTAATCGAAAAATTCTGAAAAATTATATTTTTTCAGCAATCCTAATACATAAATTCAATTTTCTGGCTGTGTCATTATTTTATTTATAGCCCAGTGTTGTATTTTATGGTAGGATATGTATAATTGCATTTAAAAAATTGTTTGTATTTTTATCATAACAATGTCGCGGCACCGCCGTGACCGATAATAAACAAACAATGCGCGATGAAAATAATCCCATTTGAAACAAATTTAAAGTTAGTTAAATTAATTTTAATATTTCATTTTTAATCGAATCATAATGAATTGGTGTAATTAGTGTGTAATGTACGTGATAGAATTAAATAAGAAGGTTCAGGGGGGTATCGCTTTGGAGAAATCTATATTTAGCATATTGTATTCATACTCCGTATAATTGCGTATATTTGTGTAACCTCATGAATATTAATTGACTAAAGAAATGATGATACGTTATCATTTGATTAAGAAAGTGAGTCATCATCATAACGAATGTACTTTTTATTATCATTGTAATCAATCAAAATGAACATTCATATACGGCAAGCACGTACAATAAATCAAATATAACAAGTATGTAAATAAAAAGGAAGTTGTTATTATTAATTATGAAGAATTTTTAAATTAGAAAACTAAAATGCAAAATTGTAATTAAACTAGACAGGTCATTTTAAGAGTATTTAACGATGATAATGATGATGATGATGATGATGATGATGATGATAATAATAATAATAATAATAATAATAATAATAATAATAATAATAATAATGATACTGATAAATTAAGACTTTTAATATATAATTAAAGCAATCATATTTAGTAAATACTTTAAATTCAAAAAACTTGACAAAATAACCCAAAAACAGTCCAAATGCAAACAACGAACAAAAAAAACTAGCATCAAATATAAAACCTACAAAACTATGAACAAAATTAATGAATGAATTAAAACAGTAATGTTTTTGACTCGCAGCTAAATTCACAACCACGCCTAAATCACGAAACTTTTCTATCCAATGAAATCGCTTCATTTAATACTCTCAACTGTTCCATCAAATAAGGTCACTGCTTTTAACGCTCCGCAACTGATCCATCCAATGAGATCGCTGCATTTTAGTTCTAAAATTAACCTCGCGGCTAAATCACTAACCAATCCGCATCTTCCCCCTAAATTGATCCGACCAATGAGATCGCTGCATTTTAGTTTTTAAAATGAGACTATATCATCAACTAATCAGCATCTTCAAACTGAGCTCCGCCCCTCAATTGATCCGACCAATGAGATCGCTGCTCAATCGTGTATTCTTTAAATCGTTTGATTGGCTGCGCGTGTGAACTAGCCGGCAGGAAGTAGAAAGAAATTGAAGCATTCTGATTGGCTCTTGCGGACCAGGCTCTTTCTCGGTCAGTCAATGACGCAGGCATATGATTGGCTGATAAAAATAGATGAAATAGATGATGATAACGATTAAAGAAATATAAAAAGATATGTTTTAAATAAATAATATAAGTAATATAAAATAATATAATATAAAACTATATAAAACTATATAAACTAGTAATTTTAATTTAGATTATATACAGAGGTGATAGTAATTAATTAATTAATAATTAACTAATTAGTTAAAGTTAAGGTTAAGTTTAACGTCTGGATTATATATATTATTATGGATTATATAACGTCAGTATTATATGAACGATGTCTCAGATATAGCTGTCAATTTAAGCGTTTTACTAAAGGGTGCAGCTAGTTAGAGAAATAGTGAGTTATCCGGAATTTGAACCCGGACCTATCGATTTCAAATCCAGCGCTCTAACCACTTCTCTAACAAGCCTTTATTACTAATTAACTAACTAGTTAATATGATATAATATATAATATAATATTAATACTTCCTTAATTCATGAATAATTAATAATACTGATACAAATAATAAAATAATCAAAAAACATAATTAAAAAATAGCAATAATTATTTTATTAATTTTTTAATATTAATTATTTAGGTTAAATTTAAGTTTCAATCATTCTCTTAATTTATAGCACTATTATCATCTAGTACATAAAATATTATTAATTATTTTAAATTATTTAAAAACGCCACTACCCAAAGTATAGAAAGAAAAGGAATTAGTTTCCGTTTCAATGTCCCAATTCTCTTCCGCTTCGTTGGTTGCCTGAATCGACCAATCGCAATTCACCGTCTGACCCCCGCCTACCGCCGGTTCTTCATTGCCATCATTGGCAAGCGTCCGGTGTAATACTGGTAATATTGGCAGCAATTTCATTCACTTGCCGTCAGTGAATGAATGGCAAGTGAATGAACAAAGAAGATGCAAATTTTAAATGCATTTATTTTTAATGGCGATTTATTTTAGTGGATATGAATGATGATAATGATTATAAAAGTAATGAAAATGATAATAATGATGATGAAAGAGATAGTGGTGATAAGAGTGATGATAATGATGATAATGATGATGAAAGAGATAATGGTGATAAAAGTGATGATACTGATGATGAAAGAGATAATGGTGATAAAAGTGATGATAATGATGATATCAATAAAAATGAAGACAAAAATATATTTTTGCAATTGATTTTAAATTTAATTAGGTTTAAAAAATGATGATTATGATGACAAAAGTGATAATAATGATGATAAAAATGATGACATGCTAACATTTGAATAATTACATGATTTTAGATTTAATTAGATTAAAAAAAATAGCCAAAGAAATACCAAAAAACAACCAACCATTTTTCTTTTTTTTTTCTTCACTCCCCTGAT
Organism: Oconnorella tubifera; assembly: GCA_034700105.1. Lineage (NCBI taxonomy): Eukaryota > Metazoa > Annelida > Clitellata > Enchytraeida > Enchytraeidae > Oconnorella > Oconnorella tubifera. Next base: position 3,863 of record JAQIXG010005065.1, on the reverse strand, counting down.
CCTCCCTTGTTCTTACTGCGGATCCCCCGTGGCTCCTCCAAATACCCTGACCCCCCCGCAGGGCCTTCAAAACAGTGTCTGCCCCCTCTATATTTGTGGGTGAATTTTCTGTAGGTTGAGTTTTATCTGACTGAGTGATAGAGATTTCATTTGATGCACTGTCTGACTATAGAGAAAGTTTCATATTTATTCATTATAAAATAGCTCATTAATTAATCGGTCAATCAATATGGCAAGCAGTCAATCAATCGGTCAATCAGTCAGTCAGTCAATCAATTAATCAATTAAACAATCAATCAATTTATCAGTCAATGAGCTGACCAGTCAATTAGTCAATCAGTTAATCAGTCAATCAATTAATCAGTCAATCAGTTAATCAGTCAATCAGTCAATTAAGCTATCAAACTAATAATAAATAAATGAATCAATTAATACACGTAAAATTATTTACCAAAAAATAACAAAATTCAATACTAGTAGAAATCAATATATACTATTACCAGTCAATCGATCAATCAATCAAACAATCAATCAATTATCAATAATCAATCAATCAAGTAATCAATTAGACAAGTAATCAAACAATCAATCAAATAATCAATCAAACTAGCTACAATAATACAAGCAAAGGATCAGATAAATAAACCAATTAATCCATTAATCAATTAATCTATCAAACAATTAATAAATGAATCAAAGCAATTAATAAATCTATCAATCTAACTATCATTATCATTATAAATTATAATTATTATAAAATAGATCATAACAATCAAAAAGCCAGACAAATGCATACCTCATTGACTATATTTCCCTCAATATTGACCGCATTTCCCTCACCATTGACTATATTTCTATCACTATTGACTATATTTCCCTCACCATTGACTATATTTCTATCATTTGAATCAATCCTACACCTTCCCCTCCAGTTATCCCTCAATGCCGGATCACGCTTGGTATAAACGCTTGGTTTAATAATCCGCGGTTCATCCGCATACGGAATATTGAAATTATTCTAAAAACAAACGGCGGAATAGTTAGAAAATTCAATTCAAAAGCACACGGTCCGGGATTTGAGTCCCACCCATATGTTATACACTACTTTACACACAATATTATAAATAATACGCTATTAATTATAATATAAGGTTATATTAGATTCTATATAATTCTATATGATTCTATATTACATATATGGATATTAAATTATTGTATATATTAGGTTATAACAATAGATTATATTACGTTTTATATGATAGAATTATTTCCATGATATAATTATATAAAATAATATGCAAGGCTATTTTAATTATTAATATTTAAAAGGTTATAGCGCACTATATACTAACTCGATGCACCGGTTAGTAAGACGCTTAAATTGCCAGCTATGTCTTCGACATCATACATATAACACAATAATCCAGACGTTAAACTTAACTTGCTGCACCCTTTAGTAAGTCATTTAAATTGACAGCTACATCTGAGACATCAATTATATAATACGATCCAGACATTAAACTTAACTTAGTAAGATGCTTAAATTGACAGCTAAGTCTGAGACAGAATTCATAAAATACATCTAAATAAGAATGGTGGCATCACCATTTTTAGTCAATCAGTTAATCGGTCAATCAGTTAATCAGTCAATCGGTTAATCAGTTAAAAGTCAAAAAATAAAAATGGTGATGCATAAACCTCTCCCATTTCAAGTCGAGTTAAAAGTTTAAAACCATCTAAAAACTGCGGGGGTTCTGTTAGAGCGTTGGCAAACAGATCTAAAATCTTTAGTTGCGTTAGATTAGAAAACGATGTCGGCAATTGCGTTAGCTGTATCAAACACGAAATAAAAAATTCAGTAACTAATACCAATTATTTTGTCATTTGAAACAATATTTTTTTAATTAAAAGTTCACGAATTCATATTTCATCAATTAACTCATTAAAAATCTAAAAATCCGTCTGTATAACCAGAGATTATAGTCCTCAATAGCTATCCATCCATACATCTATAAAAACATTCATAACTCAATCCATCCCGTATCTAATTTATTCATCCATCCATCCATCGATCCAAACCTCCATCCAACCAACCATCCATCCAAATAACCATCCATCCATCTAACCATCCATTCATCCATACATCTATAAAAACATTCATAACTCAATCCATCCTGTATCTAATTTATTCATCCATCCATTCATCCAACCAACCATCTATCCATCCGTCCATCGATCCAAACATCCATCCATCCAACCAACCAACCATCCATCCATCTAACCATCCAACCAACCAATCATCCATTCATCCATCCATTCAAACATCCATTATATATAAATTCAATCATCCATCCATTCACAAATTCATCCATCCATCTTTAACTAAAACATAAATAAAGTCTTAAAATCCATACCCTATTGCTATCAAGTCTAATTTCAGTGAGACTCAATAGATTCCCAAATGACTGCGGCAGACATTTTAGTTTATTCTTAGAGAGTTGACAAAACTTTAGTGAGCAAAGACAACCAAATGATTCAGGCAATTCCTCTAGCAAATTCTGTCCTATAAGCAAACAATTGTTCAATTATACATGTCAAAATGGCCCCGACAAAATGGCTTAGATAAAATAACCTACACAAAATAGCCCCGACAAAATAGCCAAGACAAAATGGCCAGGACAAAATAGACTAGAACAATATGACCTAGACAAAATGGCCCTGACAAAATGGCAAAAAACTTTTAACTCTTAGAGTTTGTGTTAGGATATGGGTTAGGGTTAGGATTGGAGTGAAGGTAAGTGCTAGGTTAGAGTTAAGTTTAGGGTTGATAAGAATTAGTAAGTAAATTGACGGGGTCATTTTGTCGGGTTAATGTATTCGGAGCAGTTTTGTAATGGTATAAGTTAAAAGAACTATGACAATAAGCACCATGAGTATGGAGTAAGGCATATATTAGCTTTTAATCCATTAATAAAGCATAGCTTAACAATGCTTCATTAATAAAGCATAGCTTAACATCTACATTAGTTTTGATTCATTGATAAAGCATAACTTAATATCTAGATTAACTTTAAAATCATTAACAAAGCATTGCTTATTATCTAGATTAGTTTTAAATTCATTAATAGGCATTCAGTTAAGCTTAAATGTTAAGCATAAGTTAGCATTTATATTAACATTCTATTCACTTATAAAGCATACCTTAACATCTAACTTCCTAATTCATTGCATAATTCATCAGCACAAAGGTCTATTTACTAAAACAATACCTATTCACAACAGAAACATCCAATGACTAAAACGCAAACCAACACTTTCTACCCACCCAGGTCCAACCATTCCAGACTAACTAGACATCCAAAGCTATCAGGCAGACTAGATATTTGATTCTCATTCAGATTAGCATGACGTAGACTAGATAACGAACCAAAGTTAACCGGTAACTGGCAAATCCAGTTACCGTTTTGGTAGTTGCGTCGTTCGAGTTCGCCGATAATGCTACCAATGTGGAGACGTTCTAAGCGCGACAGGTTGCCAAATGAATTCGGTAGTGAGTTAATGAAGTTACCGCCAATATGTAATTCACGAAGATGACTAGAAAATATTGCGGTTAAATTGTTAAGTGGGTTATTGTAAAATATTTATTCTATTTATATAAATGTGAATGGTGATATACTAAAGGGTGCAGAGAGTTAGAGATGTAGGGGCATTCACGGGATTCAAACCTTGAATCAATTGTAGTGCAGGATTCTAGTGCACTTGGCCTTCACAAATGAGGCGTACATACATACATGCATACATATGTATGTATGTACATTGTACGTAGGTACATACATACATACACTTACATACATACACATACA
>JAQIXG010005064.1:0-11940 GCA_034700105.1 Oconnorella tubifera | reverse complement strand
GGGGGGGGGAGAGAGAGAGAGGGGTTAGTTACAATAGACACAATAAAATATTATATTGCACTTTTTGTAGATTTTAATATACTGATTATAAGCTGGTATTTTTTATTATAATTTATAATAATTTATTATTATTGTTATTATTATTATTATTATTATTATTATTATAATCTTCTAGGTAATAAACTAAGTTCATGATCTCATAATTTCAATTATATAAATATTATTACAACGTTCATTAAAAAAATGAATACAATTCCAGGGTTTCTACAGTACATTAGATTACATTTTATATCGAAAATAAAGCATTCTTTATCTTAATTCAATTCATTAAATTAATTCTTATAGATATCGCCCCCCCCCCCCCCTCTTAATTCTGCATGAGCCTTTGCATGCTCTGCGGCTACATCAGAGCATTGAGATCGGAGCAACAAGTCGTAGCAGATAATTGCGGCCCTAAATTTATCCGCTTTACAATCAATGAACCCTGCAAAATGAGCTGCTGTAGCAGCTGCTGCTGCGTCACTCTGCCAGCGAGCAGCTGATGACAGAGAGGCCAGCTATTTAGACAGCTAGTCAGCAATTGACTGAGGGGGGGAGGGGGCATTCTTCAAAAATTGGTGATGACTTTTTTAGGTTATCACTCACTCTTTTTCTAATTACATATATTTTAATTCATTTAAACATAAATCATAATGCATCCAACGCATTTTTTTAGATAAATCGAAAGGGCGCAAGTGGGGAGGGGGTAATCACCTTTAACATTAGAATACAAAAAATATTGTATCTCCAATGGAGGGGGGGAATCATAACCCCCACAACTCCCCTTTCCTACGCCACGGCTGTTGCCGCATACAGCTTGGTGTAAAATAGGGGGGTAGAATATTAATTTGGATACGGGAGGGCGCGATTTAAGGATTGCGGAATTGTAATTATTAAGTTGAGGGAGAGAGGGATATTAGATTAATTTTGAAATTTTTATTATCCGCGAAAAAAGAGAAAAAAATGCATTGTAATATGTGTGAACCAATTTATGACTGAAATAAAAGATTGAAATAAAAACATAAAAATATCTCAGACCCTGAAAACGTCGTCATCTGATTTTTAAGGAAAATGTTCCCCTGAGTGAAAAACTGAAATGACGTCCCTGCTCCTAACCCTAAAGTAGAAACATCGTTTTTACCCCCCCCCCTCCCCTACCCAAACCCTCAAATGAAAACTTCTGATTTTAAATAGTTTCATAATTATTTGATTGTTATTCATTTCAGTTCAAAATCCAGATTGCCGTTTGATAAACGATGTCTATTTTGCCGATTTCTTAAAGGGTGCAACAAGCATTGCGCTTTAAGATCGTCGCCTAAGTGTAACAAATCTCTCTCGTTGCATTCATAAAGGATCTCATCGATTGAGTTTTGATTGATGGAAGTTAATATACGCAACGTCACAGTCTAGGAAATACAAAGAGCATTCGCATATCCGGCTTCGCTCGATTTGCTACTCTGCATTGCTGTTCAATTTTGCTTATGCTTTGGTTTCGTTTTGCAACTTTTGCTCTTGCTTTTACCGAATAATCGCGCAGCTTTTTATAATAGTTGAGGACAAAATGCAGTACAAAATATAGTACAAAATACAGTACATTCTTCCATTGGTACATTCTAATTATTCAAATTATAGTACATATTCTTCCATGTACCATTTTATTATTATTATTTAATTTTAACTCTAGCCCTAACCCTAACCGTAATACTATTTTTATTTGTACTATTTTGTCCGGAAGCCAGTTGACGGGGCTTTGAATTGATTAAACGGCGGGGGGGGAGAAGAAGGGGGGGGGGCATTCACGGGGCGGGGAGAGGGGCCCAGTGTGAAAGAATTGAGGGATTTTGTGAACAAAATTGCCTAGGCTAGAATTTGTGATCTAATTCTTTGTCTTACTGATTTTTGCGCAAAAATGAAATTTTATTCAAGATGATTATTTTGTAAAAGTTTCGTCGAAATGCGAAAAAAGGTAAATTTATAAAGAACTTTAATAATTGATTCAAATTGTTCACGACTAAACAAAGAACGCGTAAGATATTTATAAAACGTTACTTATTTAATTAAACGACTAAAAAATAGTAACAGTTTAAATCATTTTAGATGAAAAGATCCAAAAGATCTCGAATAATTGCTTTATTTGTTTTGTCACGCTAAAATAACGCACCGAATGGTTGTAATATTATGTAATGTGATCAATTTTTTAAAGTTTAAATTATATCGTGCCACGTCAAAACGGCCCGACTCTTAATTCTAACGGTTAGGGTTCAGATATGGGTTAAGATTACGATTGAAGCTATAGGGTTAGATATAAGATATGTTAGGGTTAGGGTTATTAAATGAATTGACGGGGCCTAATTGTCGGTGTTTTCGGGGCAGTTTATCCGGTTATTGTATTCGGGGCCGTTTTGTTGGGTTAATGTATTCACGGCCATTTTATCGGGTTAATGTATTCGGGGCCGTCTTGTCTGGTTAATGTACTCAGAGCCGTGTTGTCGGGTTAATGTATTCAGGGCCGTTTTGTCGGGTTAATGTTTTCATGGTCGTTTTGTCGGATTAATCTATTCGAGGCCGTTTTGTCAGGTTAATGTATTCGGGGCCGTTTTGTCGGGTTAATGTTTTCAGTGCCGTTTTGTCGGGTTGATGTACTCAGGGCCGTTTTGTCGGGTTAATATTTTCGGGGTCGTTTTGTCGGGCTACCAAATCAGACACACTACACTATATCAGATCTATACTAAAGAATATATGCTTAAAAATGAATACAATATTTAATTTATTATATAATGTCAAATAATAGAATAAATTATATTTTATGACATAAATTGTATATCAGTCTTATTAGTAAATTTTACAATGTTATATATTTCACCATAATTTCATCCAGTTATCGTTTATACAATTAAGTTATATTATTAATTTATAATTATATTACTAAAATAATAATACTTTTGTAACGTAATTATAACGTTTAGTGCAAAAATAAATCGACACGATGATAAGATATTTGTCAATTTCAAACACGAGAAACTTATACAAGATATAATGCATTTAATAAATGAGATTACTGCATAAAAAGACTATTAAAGATAATTATTCAGAGGCGCCAAAACGTTAAATTTGGGGGGGGAGGGCAAACAATTTTTTTTCTAGAAAATAAGACATAATGACCTTTTTTTACTGTCCTTCCTGAATCTAGAGTATTTTAATACTCTCATACATATTAATTGCATTATTTTTTATTAATTAAGCAAATTTTAAGTGGGGGGGGGGAATTTTTTCTCCCGGGGGGTTGCTTCTCCTTGGCCCTCCCCGTTTCGGCGCCCCTAGTATTACTATACAGAAATTAAATACAATATGTGCAGAAAACAAACAGTATAATATCTGAGACTAACAATATTGAAAGCAGAGAATAAATAAAACGACAACAATAATAATAAAAATAATAATAATGATAATCTCTTTTGCACAATTATGATATTTCATGAAGACAAATGCTATTAATTAATGTAGGTTAATATTATGAACTTGACACTAATAGACAGATAGATAGACAGATATAAATAGACAGAAAGATAGAGAGAAAATTAGATAGACAGATAGATAGACAGATAGATAGATATATAGACAGGTATACACAGATATAGAGAGAGATAGAGAGAGATACAGATAGATTAATAGATACACAGATATAGATAGACAGGTATAGATAGACAGATATAGAGAGAGACAGAGAGGAATACAGATAGATTAATAGATAGACAGATATAGATAGACAGATATAGATAGATAGATATAGAGAGAGATAGAGAGAGATACAGATAGATTAATAGATAGACAGATATAGATAGACAGATACAGAGAGAGATAGAGAGGGATATAGATAGATATATATAGATAGAGACTCCAAATTCACTAACATTCATAAGGCAATAAAGTAACAATTCTGTTAGATGCAGAATAAATAATATACAACATTGTAATTGCACTTTGTATATAAAACATAAGGCAGCAAATGCAAGTCATTTACATCTTATCATCCTTAATTGTTTAAAAATTCTGCAGTGTTATTAAAATAAATTGCAACTAAATAAATTTTTCAGAAAATTGAGAAAAATTATATCAAGTGTGTTCGCCATTTAACGTCACATCAGCAGAAAAAGGCACACAGTGATGTATCGGATAATCATAAGATGAATTGAAAGATGATTTTATGAAGTGATTGTGAAGAAATTAAGTGATGAGAGAACTCCAAAAAATGCATTCAGTGTTCATTTTTCGAGATTTTTTATAGCAAACAAGTTTTTACACATTTAATTCTTTACTAAATAAAAATATTCGATTACATAATTTATGTTTATCCACAAAACTTCAATATTACTACAATTGATGTAATTTTAAACCGACAAGTTTACAAAAATGTTACAACAATTATGCAATTTCATTTTTGCTGATCATGCGCTATGTCGAATAGAACAAAATTTATTATTGCAGATCATGAGCTATGGCGAACAACTAGTTTTACATTGTAAAACATTTAAATGCATCAAGATTATAATAATTCTAATAATAGACAACACAAAAAACATTCCGTATTATAAAAAACAGAAATTATGATACTGTAAATTGATATCAGCATATAAATTAGAATCTGCGGACATATAACCTAATTAAATTAAACGAGAAAGTCTAAAATTAGTTTGATTCAGAAAGATAGGTCAAACTCGCTTGCTTGTAATTGGCTGGCTATAAATAAACTAGGTTAATTGTCCGAGGAAACAACACAAACTATATACAGATTGTATTATAAGTTGACAAGTAAACAATAAAAAATAATTTTGACACCTTTTTTATTACAATTACAAGTTCTTTAAATTAATATGCGGTAATTCCTAACTGATTTTTTACAGATTTGAGAACTCAATCTAAATAAATCTTTAATGCTTTAAATTAGTTAAATAATAAAAAATAAATTGTTAAATTAGTTATTAATATGTTAAACTAATTTTATTGCGGATCTGGGTTAAAAAGCGCGAAGAAAAAGTATCGCAATCATTTCATTGGTCCAAGGCATCATTTGTTTACAATGATATCATTTGATTAAAACAAAATAACCTTGCATGATTTAACCCAAGTGAAAAGTTTAAAGCATATCTAGATACTTAATCTTTGTATTTTAATATACTCATTGCTTAACGTCACATTAGCACAAAAAAGGATATCAATAATGGACAAGGATTCAACTATAGAACACCAATGCTCAGTAGCAAAGTGGTTCACGCACCGGACTCAGACACAACAGGTCCAGGTTCGAATCCTGTGACACTAGCTTACAACTGAGCCAAACTTGTCGCACTCTTCAGTAAAGAGCTTAAATTGACAGCTACATCTGAGACATCGTTCATATAATACTGTAATCCATGACGTAAAACTTAACTTGTTGCATCCTTTAGCAAGACGCTTAAATTGGCAGCTATGTCTGAGCATCATTAGTATAATATTAGATGTCCAGATATCCAGATGTTAAACTTAAATTAATTAATTTCAAATTAATCAATATCAAGATAAATGTTTATTAACAAGTCGTTTTACAGAAATAAAGAGATTATCAAACTTGCTAACCTAAACTTACTTCATTATTTATCAATCAAGGATTATATAACAGGAAAATCCCAAAATTAATCCAAACTTAACAAAGTAAAACTGCAATAAACTAATATTATGCGATAACAAGACGTATAAAAAACACAGATCTTATGCCAGATCTTGATAATTATCAGCCACAAGTACGTCTACTAAATTCATTTCACAAATACTAAATACATACAAATACAAAATACTAAATACATTTCACAAATACGTAGACTCGTATTCCGAATCAACTCTAAAGGCAAGATTCTGAAACCCTCTGACATTTTCAAATTCCTGCAATTCGTCGGCCATTTTGTCCACCATTCGTCCACCATTTTGATCTTCTTTCTTGTTCTTCATTCTCGCAAATTTCCCCATTCCCCCGCAGCTTCCTGTGTGACGGGAAAATGCAGAATCCAGCGCTCTGATTGGCTCGACTGATCGGCTTCTAGGATTGGCTATGATCTTAACCAATGGCGTGTCACGTTTTATTCTCGTCGCCGAATTGCGTTTGGTCATTGATGATCTATCTCTTTGCTTTTGATTGTGATGACTTTGGTCACGCAATCGAATGCTTATTACCGATTGATCATGAGACTGATCTTGATGTTGACCATGACTTTGATCATGACTTTGATCATGACTTTGATCATGACTTTGATCATCATGACTTTGACCATTCAATCGATGTTGATCACAACTTTGACCACGATGTTGATCACGATCAAACTTCTCCTTCACAACATCATTCTCGCAGATCAAATCAAACCCCTCGTTATCATATGACGCGCTTCCCTCTTCCCCCCCAAACCCCATCTCCCCCGTTTTTCTCCCCTCCTCCCCCCCAAACCCCATTTTTCCGTCTGCACCCACCCTCTTACCCCTCTCTCGGAGCTGAATGGAGCTGGTCGTTGACTCCAGACTACAAGTTGATGGGGGAGGGGGCGGGGGAGTGTGTGCCTCGCGTGATGATGTCGAGTTGTGACTGATCAGTGACGACATGCGTTGATAAGAGCTGTTAGAATCGGTATCGTTGTAGTTAGAATCGTCGCGTCGTTTCATTTGAATGCGACGTAAAGTTTCTAGTTCTAATTGCAATCTGCGGAAAATAGAAATTAACTTAAGGTGCAGCAAGTCACAGAATTTCACCGACTTGCTGCACCTTTAGCAAGATCGTTAATTCAATGACCGTTCATTAATTTAATGTCATTAATGTAATTCATAAATGATAATTAAAAACGTTAAGATTAATTAAACTTACAAAATCGGTTAATCAAATCAACTCAATTAAATGTAATGAATTAAAATCTTTAACTAATATTTTAATATAAAATTTTTATTCGAAATATGAAATATACAATGCAATCAAATTTAAGACAACCAAAGCAATATAAAACTATTATAACGTTTATATAAATACAGAAAGTTAATAGTCTGAACAAGTATTGAAAGTAAAAATAAATAAATGAATCAATCAATAAATAAATAAAAATAATAAAAAATTAATAAATTAATATAGTAATAATTTAATAAACGCTTAGGTAATTCAATAAACTGTAAGAAATGAATTTTTTAATATTTTTACGACAAAAAGAGAATAATTACATGAGCTGTTTTTCAGCGTCCTGTACAAAGCTTTCAATGGGGGCATCGTCGGCCCTCAGTAAGGGGGCCATGTGGGGCTCACAACCAAATAAATAGCCCTTCATTCGACGCAAATGGGACTCCAATTTTGTTTCATTAAAGGTACCACGCACCTATGAGATAGATAGATGAATGGATGGATGGATAAATGAATGAAGAAATTAATGGATTGATAGATGGATAAATAAATTGATGGAAGGAACGAATGGATGAATAGATGGATGAATTAATGGATGGATGGATTGATAGATGAATGAATAAATGGATGGATGAATGGACACATAGATTTAATTTAGATAATTAGATAGATGGATAGACATATAGATAGATAGATTTAATTTAGATAATTAGATAGATGGATAGACATATAGATAGATAAATTTAATTTAGATAGTTTTAATTAAAAATATTAGATAGATAGATTGATAGATAGATATACAGAGGCACAGTGAGACAAAACAGACAGACAGACATACAGACAGACAGATAGACAGACAGACAGACAGATAAACAGCAAAACAAACACAGACAAGCAAACAGAAGAAAATCTAATCTTAACCCAATTTAACCCAATTCAATGTAAAATCTTCTAAAGAAATTAGATCTTCTAAACGCATCCTTTCCATAACTCTCCAAGCATATCCCCCCTCCCCCCAATTTTTTTTTTTTTAAATTAAAGCCAAAACATTTGACAACAGCGGGTGCCCCCACCACCTACCTCAGACCCTGCCCCACTGGTCCCACTTGACCCTCCGTACATTGTATCAGAGTCAGTAAAATAATGGAGCGGTTTCTCAGGTAGATTACTGGCCCCTGATAGAGCATTCATTTTAAACAACATTTCTTCAACTTGGTACTGGATCTCTGCCATTGTGAACTCCTAAATGTTGAATAAAATTAGGCAAAGATATCTAGACAAGGGAATGGAGGTAGAGGGAGGGGCAAAATTAGGCAATGATATTTCAAGGGGAGGGGGGAGTAGTGTATTATATTATTGCATAATTATAATGATTTATGTATTATTATACGATATAGTACAGAATAAATCGTAAAGCAATATAGATATTGTAATATATGTTATTGATTTTGTATAATATGTACAAGATAACTAACATTATGTCTACTATTACTAACTTATACCTTAAATGTTCTTGTTTTACGTCACATCAGCACAAAAAGACTATTTTATGACACATAGTGAGCTGAATTCACAGAAACAAGTGACAAGTGAACGCTCAATTCTTCTTAACATTAACACAGCAAAGTAAGTAATTTTCTTCTTGAAAACGAATTAAATGTTGTAATAAGATAGAACGCAACACACCGGAGGCAGATTATTGAGATCTTGTTCCTTATTCTCCTCTGGCGGGGGAAGTCGCCCGCTAGCGCGCAGTAGAGCGTTACGAATGCGACCGATTAGGAATTGAATGTTCTGTTGAGCGCTGAACAAAAGCTTTGGTTCATCTTTGAACACTTTGTAGTAGAACGTCAGAATCGCTAAAATCTAGAAAATTACAATTATCAGAGATAAATTTATTTATCTCAATTTATTGAGATAAATAAATTAGAGATAAATTAAAAGAAATTAACTATTTAATAAAAAAACTGGTAATTATAATCTTTAATAAAGTGATAAGTCAAAAAGGCCCAGATAAAACGGCCCAGACAAAATGGCCCCGAATTTTAAATCTTAGGATTATTGTTCAAGTTAAAAATTCCCAACAAAAACTGACCCATCAAAAATGATCCCAACAAATCGACTATGACTGTTAATTCTTAGGGTTAGGATTTGGGTTTAGGATTGAAGTTAGGGTAAGCGTTATGGTTCAGTTTAGGGTTAGTTAGGATTAGGGTTATTAAATGAATTGACAGTGTCATTTAATCGTGTTAATGTATTTGGGGTCATTTTGTCCGGGTTCCTATCAATACATATCACAACATAATCTTACATATATTAAGTAAAATTATATATATTATAATACCTATTATAATCAAAGTTAAGTCACGATAATTAATAATAAAGATAATGAATTAAAATCACTAACGTATGTAGCCATTGATCCTAGTGCCACCACGCAAAACGACGTCACAAATAAATGCCAACCGAGCACTTTAGTCAAACTAGACATGTGGCCGGTTTGAAAAGCGTACGAACGCGTCATTAACCCGGCCATAGAATCAATGCTATGACTTAATGTACGGAATTCTGACATATTTTCTGAGAAGACGGCTAACCCTAAACTAGCGTAACCACCAAGCCAAATACAGGACATGCACTGAAACAAATAGAGTTAAATTATAAAAAATTGAAGTTCATTTTAAAATAATTTTAATATCTTAGCCTAACAAAACTTTAATATCTTACCATTTAACATTTACTATAACATTTTATTATTTAAAAACTATAATATTTCTCCATTTAATATCTTAAATATTTTATCAGAAAAAAAAATCACACTGAAATAAAGTTACTTAATGATTAAATAGTAAAGTTATTAAATAATATTAAGGTTATTAAATTGTCAAATTAACTCGACCTAAAATGGGTTACTAAGCTCATTTTAAGCCCCTTAAGTTTACCGTTAAGTTAAAAAAGCTGAACTTTAAAAGCTTAACTTTATGCATCTTAATAATTATAACTGTAAAAACTTAACTTTAATAAAGCTTAACTTAAAAAAAAAGCTTAATTTTAAAAAGCTTACTTTAAAAAAACTTGACTTAAAAAAACTTAACTTAAAAAGCTTAACTTTAAGAAGCTTAACTTTAAGTAGCAGCTTAACTTAACAAGTTTAACTTAAAAAATCTTAGCTTTAAGCAGGCTAACATAAAAGCTGAACTTTTATAAAAGTTAACTTTAACAACGTTTAACTCACTCCAAACACAACGATATCAAGTGCCGCGTGACTGTAGACGTTGGTGTACGTAGCAAAAGGTTGATGATGTCGTAGGCTCTTTAGTAACTCAAGTCCAACCAACAACAAAACAAAACCAACCAAATCACGAAGTATCTACAAAAATTGTATAGAAGTTCTAATTCTCAACGTCACATCAGCACAAAGCAGTTATATAAACGCAGTAATTCTATACGTCTGATTCTCAACGTCACATCAGCACAAAATTGTTATATAAACACAGTAATTCTATACGTCTGATTCTCAACGTCACATCAGCACAAAGACGTTAGTTATATAACATTATATAAACATAATCAATCAAGTATCAAGTACCTGGTACATATATATACACTGCAATTATTTGCTTCTTTCTTAATGTCACATCAGCGCAAAAAACATCATTTTTGTTATTATTGTTTTTACTAATAATATCACTATTGCTATAAAAATAATGCCAAGAAATAAAATGAATATAAATTGTATTATAATAAAAGTAACGCGTATAAGTAAAGCGCCACCTGGTCCCAGTGAGCGACATTAGAGACGTCGACAAAGACCTCGTAGTAAGTAGCGCGCATGCGTTCAACTGCCGCGTCAACGAGAAGAAAACGATACGTGAACGATATCATGAGAGTGAGAGAGAGCAAGCACTGCGACACCTAAATATTGACACGTAAAAAATTGCAAGTAAAAAACATTTAAAATAAACCCATCTAAATGACACAGATAAAACGACCCAGACAAAACGACCCAGACTATTCTTTCAATTCTTAGGGTTGGGGTTGGGATTCAGACTAGGATTACAGTTAGAGTTAAAGTTTTATGAATGATGTCTGCATCATTATTCATAAAATGCGGTAATCCATGACGCAAAACTTGTTGCCCCCTTTAGTAAGTTGCAAAAATTGACAGCTACATCTGAGATAACATTCATATAATTCGGTAATCCAGACGTTAAACTTCACTTGCTGCACCCTTTAATAAGGCTCTTAAATCGACATCTAAGTCTGCAACATCATTCATATAACCCTCTAATCCAGACACCTAACTTGCTGCACCCTTTAATAAGACGCTTAAATTGACAGCTATTGACAGCTACGTCTTCGACATTTTCTATATAATACAGTAGTCCAGACACTAAACTTAACCTTAAGTCACTTATTCAAACTTTTGATTATAAAAAAAGAAAAATTAAATTAAATTTTCTTTTTTATATTTTCTATTGTATAAAGTACCGAACCTCTAGAACGTTCCATATGTTCTTGATATAACTGACTCCGTAGTGAATTATCTGATTCGCTTCACGATGAACTTTAAGCAGAGTTGCGAGAAAGAATAGCAGCTAGATTCAACAAATAACAACTTTTATATAACGTAATATAACTATTATTTTATTAAACGTAGCAAATATATTTTAATGACGAGAAACAATCCAGTATTAGAGAAAGTTAATAGTTTAAACAAGCATGGCAAATAAAAAGGTTGACAAAAGTTCAAACGTTTAAAAATCAAAAAGTTAAAAAGTGTCTTGGGAAACTGTCCCGAAAGTTGTCCCAAATGTTATTAATAGTTATATTACGTTATTAATTATGAAATAATAAAACTCTTATGTTCGAACTATTAACTTTCTGTATGCTGATTATAATACTAGAAAAAACAACCATCAAAAAAACATAATATAATAAATCTATAAATAAATATAAATATATATAAAATAAATATATATAAATATATAATATAA
>JAQIXG010005063.1:0-11941 GCA_034700105.1 Oconnorella tubifera | reverse complement strand
GATATCAAGAAACCGAACCTGAGACCCGTGGTCATGAAGATATTGACTAAAAAAGATAATTTTTTATAAATTTTATATGAATGTGAATGTGAATGTAAACTGGAATTCAAGACGTCAAACATTGAACTTAGCGCACTTGCAGTGTCTGTGTACTTTACTGTGTTAAGTTCAAGCGTTCGCTCATCACTTGTGTATTCAGTTCACAACACATATCTAGAGCTCCGCATTTGTGCTGATGTGCCTTTAATTAACCATTCTTCTATGCTATGCCCCTGATTGTAAAGATCTGTTTTGTAGGGCACATTGAAGGGGTACGATCAGACAATTAACTTGGTGCTGGATGACAGCTATGAGAGGGTCTATAGTTGTGGTCAGGGGGTGGAACAAGTTGTACTTGGACTCTATATCATACGGGGAGATAATGTGTAAATACTTTAACCATTTTTATTTCTTTACATATAAATATACATAAATGTGCTGGCGTAACTTGAATTAAAGATATATTTTACATTTAATTGAACAACTGTTCAATATTTTATATAGATATATATAGATATATCATTTATATAATGTTACTCTCTGTAAAATCTTTAGAATTATATAGAGAGTACGTCTATTTCTATATAAGATTGACTGATTTCTATTTATTTCTCTATACTATACTGTCAGAGAAATTATTAACTTTATCAATCTAATACTAATGCACACAGCAATGCTCTAGTTGATAAGACACCTGAAGAAGGCCATCATATTGCTGTTTCAATTCTATATGTATCTGTTTATAATTGTTTACAATTATAATTTTATTTTTTATTTTCTTTCGCGTAATCTGTTTGTAATTATAATTGTGTTTAATTTGATGTTATTATATCCTCGCTTTTTTGTTTTTACGGACTTAAAAACAAAGTTCAAATTTAAATATAGTTTTGTTTGAATGTAAAAGAGTTTTTTTAATGATTTCAGTGCAGTGATAGGAGAGGTAGATGAGGACGTAGAGAAACAGTTGGACTTTAGTAGCATTAAAGCTGAGCCACTTGGAGCCATTGCGCATTAGTTTAAATAATCGATATAAACAGTTTACTTTAGTAGCATTAAACCAATGTATTGCATTAGTTTATATTTGATAAACGATATAAACTGTTTACTTTAGTAGCGTTACACCAATGTTGCGCATTATTTTATATTAGATAAACGATGTAAACAGTTTATAGCGTTAAACCATTTAGCAATACTGTCACTTATATAAGTGATCTCGAGTGATGTTCAGTAAAGATGCTTGCCCCGTCATTCCCAAATAAAAATACTTGACTGCTCTATGTTTAGAGTGAAGCGTTCACTCATCACTTGATTTATACACACACACACACACAGTTCACTGCATAAATAGCATTTTGTGCTGATGTGACATTAGAGAACCAGTAAGCTGTGATTGATTTTACTTCAATGAATTAGAATCTATAGTGAGAACTCAGAATATGTTGCTTAATAAAAATATGATGCTGGATTTAATGTGTTATTAAATGCGATTTTTTAATTAATTTTTAATCAAATATGTTAAAAGATATATATACAGCTAAATATCTAATAAAATATACATGCAGAAACTGTCGCGTATACAACTATTTATTATACTTTTATGCGATTTTATTTTAAAATGTATATTTTAAATAATCGTTTTATGATTAATGTCAATGTGTTTGAATTAATTAAATTGATGTAAGCAATTTTATTTTCAAAACTTTTATGTTATATGTATCGTGTGTATTAAATATAATTTCATTTAATATTAAAATTATAATCTTAATAATACAAAAAGAGAATTTAATTTATTTTATATATCTTGATTAAGCTTTTAGATGCAGTACAATATGACACCTAGCCTGTATAAAGAGGCATATTTCATTTCTAAACTGCACTTGTAAAAAATCACACAAAATAAAAAACAAAATACTCAAAACCCAACAAATAGTACCCAGACAAAATGACCCCGAATACATTAACTCGACAAAACAATCCCGTCAGTTAATTTAATAACCATAGTCCTAACTAACCTTAAACCTAATCCTAACTTCAATCCTAACACTAACCCTAACCGGAACCCTAACCCTAATTATTAAAAGTTGATTTGCAGGTGCCATATTAACAAATCATACTTTCAAATATAATAATTTTTTCCTATATACAGATCTTTTTTAATTTTTAACTTTGAATCTAACCCCCCCCCCCCTCCTAGAAGTTATTCCCTTATTCTTTTCGTATAATTCAATTTTCTTTCTCTCTTTCGGTCTCAATATCTTTGCTATATTTTGAAACACTTCCGTAAAAAGCAACGTTCCACCAAAAACGAAGACGGCCCCCAACCAATGGTAGACTGTGAAGGGATTGTTGAAATAAATTATAGAAAAAAGTAACGACGCAAACTTGCGTAAAGTTACGACTAAAGTAACGGTCAGTGACGTGCATTCAGTCGTCAGAATGAATACTGACTTAATACATACGTATCTGATAGAAAGAGTAGCAAGGAAATACTTATTACATGAGCAAATGTATTCAGAGATGTATTTAAACGTATATGTTTGATTAAAAATTGACTCTAATTTACTTTTAAATGTTAATATAAGGACAAATTATGTTTTGTTTGCTTTTTGTACTGATGTGACGCAGGTGTATTTAATGATATCATTCTTATTCATTTAGTAAAATAGTGTTCCAACTATTCAGAGTAGATTCTAGCGTCACATAAGCACAACAAGGCTACTTACTACTATGGGCTATGATTAATAAAATGATTACAAGACACAAGTCAAAGATGATGTCAATGAAGTGTAGAAAGCAAGTGATGAGTGAACAGTTCACTCTAAACACAACAAGTGATGAGTGAACAGTTCACTCTAAACACAACAAGTGATGAGTGAACAGTTCACTCTAAACACAACAAGTAAAGTGATGAGTGAACAGTTCACTCAAAACACAACAAGCGATGAGTGAACAGTTCACTCTACTTGTAAACACAACAAGTAAAGTGATGAGTGAACAGTTCACTCTAAACACAACAAGTAAAGTGATGAGTGAACAGTTCACTTTAAACACAACAAGCGATGAGTGAACAGTTCACTCTAAACACAACAAGTAAAGTGATGAGTGAACAGTTCACTCTAAACACAACAAGTAAAGTGATGAGTGAACATAACATTCTAGTGAATATATAAATGACTAAATGTATAAAAAAAGGATACTGAGTGAGTACATTTCCTATCAGGTAGAGCCACATTTTAGGCATACCCATCTCTACAACTGGTAGCAGCATCACATCTGAAATACAACACATTTAAATACATCATCAATATCATTGTATTTAAAGAATATTGAATACAATAATTGGGGAGGGGGGGGGATAAATATTACACGGCAATACAAAAATGTACATACCCTGAACATGAAAAAATTGATCAATATTTCATTGATGCAAAAAAATTCTGCAACAATATCGATATAAAAATTTGAATAAAATGACTCACCTGATTGGTTGAAGAGAAGATAATGTTTGTAGAAGTCACCAATGAAAAAGAGGAAGAAAGGCAGTGGCAATGCATGCTTTAAACGCAGGATAAAACACACATGTATTTAATATTATACAATATAAAATTTCTATTTCTTTGCATCAGAATTTTTCCTAACATTGAAGTTTTTCAAATAAATTTTATAATTAAGAGCAAAATGTAGTGAAACCAGTAAAACACGCAACATGTAAGTCACAGATTCAAATCCTAACAGAAAGTTTTAAGATCACATAAATATCAAATATTGCGTGTATTCAAAACAACAGCAACTGGTCGGTTGTTTCATTAAAAGAGCATTCTGATGTGTGTGTTGCTTGTAACTAATTGTTGATTAGACACGCTAGTCATTTCAGATATTCATTTTATATTGATCTTATGATATAAAATATATTAATATATAAATACTATAAAAATTAATATATATCTACTAATAAACTACATGAAATAAAGACAAACAGACAGATAGATAGACAGACAAATAGACAGATACACAGATAGATAGACAGATAGATATATATATAGATAGATAGATAGATAGATAGATAGATAGCTAGATATTATTACATTATAGAAGAGCGCCTCAGATGGATGTTTACCAAATTTCTTATAGACCGTCTCTTGATAGATACCCATCCTTGCTGACATGAAGAGAGCAAACGTCAGCATGGCTATGCCAACCAACCAACGAATAAACTCTGTCAGCACTGCTGACTCATCAGTAGAGACAGACTTGGGCTTCTGTAGAGTAAGACCATTATATGTCTGTCAGTATATCTGTCTATCTATCTGTCTGTCAGTTTGTCCATCAACCCATCCAACGCGTTGGCAACCACCTACCCGTCTGTCTATCCATCCATCCACCCACAAACCCATCCACTCATCTATCCATTTTTACAAATGATCCCCAAATTCAAACAATAAATCAAAATTAAAAAAACAATGGGTGAGGGATGGGTGGGGGGTGTAGAGGAATGGATTAAAATCTCTTTGCCAATTATCAACAAGGAATATTATCTTTGAATTGAATGCATCATAATTGAATAACTTTAATAAATGTCTCAAATAAATAAATATAAGATAAAATAAATAATTAAAATAAATAAACAGTTTGATACTGACGACGTCTTTAGACGACGCAACAGTAGCGATGGCGATACCAGCTGTTATCATTACTACTGAGATGTATTTACTTAATGCGTATCTAGTCACAAAAATACAACAATACATACACTTAGATAATCAAATACAAGAATACATGCTCAGATACATATACTTAAATACTTAAATATAAATTAAAATACATACGGACATACATATACTCAAATACTAAAATACAAGAATAAATACTCGAATACATACTCAAAAACGAGAATAAATACATACTGATACACACAAACTTAAATACAGCATAAATACAGCATAAATATATATGAAAAATATATAAATACATATATACTGAAATACAAAACTTCAGTAATAGATACATATAAAAGCATGATACTTACAAACTGAAATACAAGTATAAATACTTATATACACAAATACTAAAATACAGAGCAAGAAATACGTATCCAATAATACACTAATTGGTTATTTTAGATACATAGGGTAAAGGTTGTTTTCAAACAAGAATCCCTTTGTAAAAATTTTAAATAGAATTTGTCAAATTAAATATTAAAGGGCGCAGCAAGTTAATAAACATTGACATGAATCTAAATCCTTCAGCTTTGAGTCCAGTGCTCTAGCCACATCACTATAAACTACCATAACTTTCATAAACTTGAGAAAAAGATAATATTTTGTAATTATTTTAAATTTAAAGAATATTTAAAGTAAAAGTGTTATAATGTAACCTTTGTTTAAGAATGATGACACCAAGTATGAGATTAGCCATTAGTGAACCCTAAAAACAATTCAGTAAGTCTGAAATGACAGATTAAATTCATCTTTAAGTCATCAAACAAATGCTACCCAGACAAAACGACCTCTAATATATTACCCAGACAAAACGACATCTAATATATTACCCAGACAAAACGACCCAAATACATCAATATAATAAATTGACCCTGTCAATTCATTTAATAACCCTTACTCAAGAAACTCTAAACTTAATCCCTAGCCTAATTGTTAACATAAACTATAATCATAACCCTAACCCCAACTGTTAACAGTCAGAGCTACTTAATAACTGCTAAATTAAATGTCTTACTAAAGGGTGCAGCAAATTATCTTTCCTCCGTGAGTCACCAGGAATCAAACCCTCTCTGTTCACTGCAAGTCCAACCGCTTTACCCTATAATGAGATTTATATAGTTACTAAGTCAGTTACCGCTCTAAAGATCATATGTAGAGGCATAGAAATATTAAAGTTGAGCGCGTAGTTGTTGATAACACTTGTTACAGCAAACATACTTACCATGGCTGCGTAGGTACTGAATGAAATAACAAATATATCACAATTATTTATATATTGACTTTTTATGATAATTTGTATATTAACTTATATACATGACAATTTGTATAACGACTAACATATACGATTAACGTATATATTGACAAATTGTCTACTAAGAATTAAGTCTAGTGTACCCTAACCCTATCCCTAACCCCCAAGGCGTAACACTAATCATAATCAAAGTAGATAGTGAACTTTTGGCATAACCGTCGTATATAGAAAATCTGTATATAATTATACGCTGGGCACATAGGGACATATAACAGGGCACATAATGTATACAGGGTCATTTGTCAGAAAACCGAAAAAAGCAGAAAGTTTGATCAGAGAGGGGTCTGGGGGGAAAGTTGTAGAACTTACGATAGAGGTATAACGCGAGGCTTGCGTCCGCAGTCCGTCGCAGAGATGAATCCTTCAATAGCAATAAATAAGAACTGAGACATCGTTATAATGTTACCACTGCTCGGACATTCCCTGCAACAATAAAAAATCATAAGAGAAATATATATTGCGAATAAATCTTAAAAATAATAAAGATAAATTTCAAATTGACAGTAGGTTAGATTCAAGTAAAAGATAACTTGCTGCACCCTTTAGTAAGAAGCATACATTGACAGTAAGATTTATAAAACATCGTTATATAATATGGTAATCTAAGCGTTACATTTGATTTGCTGCACCCTTTAGTAAGACTCTTGAAACTTACAATTTGTAATTAAAGGATTCTATACAAGAATAACATTATTATCAACTAATAACTTAATTCTAATTAATTCTAATAAATTATAATTAAGTCTAATAAATTCTAATGAAATAAATAATCAATTCCCTTCCAATTATAAACTGACGTTAAATTCTTTCCCCAGGCCTACCTAACAAGAAACTCCAGGAAGATATTATTAAGGCAACATCCAACAAAGACGAGACAAATAGGGATGATAGGATTCATCCTTGCAAGTAGCGACGAGGGAAATAAGACCGGAAGTAGAATTAGGACAAATTAGGCATCGTCATTTAGTTATTATTTAAAAAAATAAAATATTGCAGGCCTAATAAAATTCAGCCACATGCAAGTAACTGAATTGAATTCTGCAGACACTTGGTTTAAATGAACTAAATTTAGATTTTATTTAGCAGTTATTTATGATTAACTTAAAGGTTAAGGTAGTTAAATGGTTAAAGTTTAAAGATATTTTTGTAAATAGTAGAAATGCATAAGATTATGCTTTAGATAAAATATGGTAAATCAAATGTCTGAGGATTCAAATCTTATTGACTTCGGTTTTTCATTTTCAATTCTATTCGAAAGATGGCGCATGGCAGGAATATTTCTCACTTATTGAAAATTTTATTGTTTAAACAATTAATTAATTCAATGAATTAATCAGTATTCTTATAATTAACATAATTTGATATAAATTTAATTTCAATAAAATATCTGCCTAAATACTCACTACATTATAGATATTTCTTTTAATTAATGATTTTTTTCAAACACCTTATTTATTAGAGGGATATTTTTCATAAATAAAAATTAAGTTTCGTATGTTTATGATTGTGCCGATTCCGATTACCGATTGTTCCATTGGAACTCATTTAATTTTTTATTTACGGTGTTTTTTAAATGCCGTAAATTTGCAAATAAATAAATGTATTTAAAATTAAATCGATTGAAATTAAATTGAGTTTACTGTATGTGTGAATTTTGGCAAAATAAAAGTCTGAATGGAAAATATAAAAACAAAAAAATAGAAATAGCGCAGAAGAAAAATAATATGAAAATGTAAAATTTACGTTGCATAATACGTTGCAACGCAATAGCATTCTCTAAATGAATAGGTTCAGTTTCTAAATATAGAAAGTCTAAAAATAGCTTAATGATGTTGGTGCGACCGTGAATACGTTTCCTACTAGGCCTACTTTTAGAGGTTTGGGTTCACCCAAACCTCTAAAAGTAGGCCTAGTAGGAAAAATTTCAAATTTTTTGATCTCGTGTGTAAATTTATGAAATATTGTATATAGTCTAGAATTTAGCTAGCTTTACGGTCGTGACCCCCCGCCCCTCGGATTTTCAATTTTAGAATAAAGTAGGCCCTAAGTACTGGTAAAAAGAAAAGCGCGCATAATATATAAAAAGCTTTTATTTATTCAATAAAACAAATATATGTTATTTAATTTAGTGTATCATACATGCTCTATAAATAACCCCCCTCCCACATTCCCATACTTACAAATAAATAAAACTTAACAATTAACAAATTCAATAAGCCATTGAATAATAATTTAATTAATAACCAATTTAACCCTTAAATGCCGATTGATTATCACGCCACCATGGTACTACCCGAAATCTTTCAGTATATGCCATCTCGCTACATGTTGCCTCGTATTCGCAAACATTTCGTTCCAATGCTTAACCTCTAAGGGCCCACTTTTCGTCCCGAGGACGACTTGTCCTATGCGTTCATTTCGGCCCATTTTATCGTAGTCCATCACGGACACAGATAGGCTCGTTTGACGTATATGTTCACAAGGAACGCAGAACATGAACGTCTCGTTGAACGTAGGGTTAAGCGATTTCTCGTGAACGGCTGACTTACGCTTTTCTACGCGCTTACCGTCACGTAACAGCCAAATCTTTACATAAGGATCTATAGAGACAATGAAACAGTAGTCTGTATTAGTAATAGACAGGATATATTATATAAACAATTAAATAGTACCCCGATACAACATGTCAATTCATTTAATAATCCTAACTTAACCATAACCCTAATTTCAATTATAATCCCAACCTTAACCCTAATAATTAATAGTCTGAGCCGATTTGTATGTGTATGTATTTATGTGTATGTATCTCTCGTGCGAATGTCTGTGTGTGTCTGTATGTGCTTTCGTTGTTTGCTACAGTGAGTTTATGTGAGAAGGGGGGGGGGGGAGAGTACTATAATATTTGTTTTCGAACTATCTTTAATCTTTAAATTTTGAGGTCATTTCCTTATTGAAAATGTTACAATTGTCAACACATTTATTTGTCATCCACCTCCCCCCCCCATCTTCTCTCATGTATTCATTGAATTGTGTTGTTTTCAATTCGCTTAAACTAATCCAAATGAAGCCAATCTTTGTGTATAAATCCTCAAAACGGACGGTAAAAGCGCCATAAACTAATTGAAAGCGCTCGTTCAGACCGGAAGTGCTTAGTCTTACACTGCCTAAAGGCGGCCATATACCGCGGCGGCCATCTTTATCGCCGCCATCTTGATTCTGATTTAGATGGCGCTTAATCCCCGACTGTTTGCGGGTATGAATTGGAATGTTGCATCAGAGAGGGTTAATTTGTAATAAAAGAGAAAATTAAAGATGTATAAATGTGGGCTAATGCTCCCCCCCCCTACTTCGTTTAAGGTGTATTTTGTTGTATAACTGCATGACGGCTTCCAAAGGAACCCCTCCCCCCCTGTTGACTATAAAAAAACTCGTAAAGTTTTATTTAGCAAAAATTATCTGAGCGAAATAATATTTATAATAATATTTGCTTTTTTTCTCAGTTTCCATCACAAATTTATCAAAATGAATATATTTCATTTTTTTAAATTATAAAATGGATATTTTCGTTATAAAATTATCTCGTATAAAGTAAACGTTATGACCTGATAGGCCGTTGATGTCCTTGGCCTTGAGGCCTCGGGCCTTGCCCGCTATGACCGTGATGCACTCGGCCGTGGGCTGGTAGCACAGAGACAACTGGACCTCACCCAGTTTACCCTGAAATGTAAAAATAAAAAATGACCCTTTGGTTTTTGTTTTGTTGTCGTGTTTTTTTACAGCAGTCAATAATTCATAAAACTTTAGGGTTAGAATTAGGGTTAAGTTTCATAAAAGTTACTATAGTTTTATGATCAGTAAATAACTCGTAGGACTTTAAGGTTAGAATTAGGGTTATGTTAGGGTTATTGAATAAATCGTAGTCAATTAATTTTTTATTAGTATTTTTTCAATGGGTATAGCAGCCCCTCCTTCCCCCTTTAGGCTTAGTATGGGGGGGGGGGGCTAAAATTTAAGTTAATGTATATTATACAGTTTGGAGTATCAGTCAAGTATCATTAATGCATCAGCAACGTATCAATACTTGACGTTAACGTAATCAATCACGTATCATTAACGTATCATTAAATATCAATACGTGACGTCACAGCAGAATTGGAACTG
This sequence comes from Oconnorella tubifera, assembly GCA_034700105.1. NCBI lineage: Eukaryota > Metazoa > Annelida > Clitellata > Enchytraeida > Enchytraeidae > Oconnorella > Oconnorella tubifera. Next base: position 1,711 of record JAQIXG010005063.1, on the reverse strand, counting down.
ATAACGCGTTATCACTGATAAACTTTACAAGTGAATTTGTTTGATCGATTTTAGCCAATCACGCGTCGCGTTCTATTTACGTCTAGCCAATCACGTATCACGTCTCATTCATGTATAGTTAAAGTCAAACATAAATTGTTGGGTATTATTCTAGTTACGGTTTTTTTCTTTTGAAAATACACAGGATAATAAATATGCATGCATATTATACAATGCATGCAAATGCATGCATTATATTACATACAATAAACGTATTCACGAACTGAGCGGATAATGCCTTCAATCAAGGCGTGTGAGGGGGGGTCCCAGTTTCAGAATGAATGGCCCCTTGTTTTTCATATTTAAAATAGCGCTATTTGTATAAATAGATAAATAATTTCTTAATTTACAAAAAAGGAATTTTTAGAGCCTTTTGATTTAAATATGCATTTTTATTTATAATGGTTTGTGGTTAAGACTTCAAAATAATAATATTGACACAGGTTCTTTCTCTTAATATTTTACTTATTTAATCTTTGTTATAATATTAATCAAAATGTACTTATTTAATATCTATTAAATGCATTAATTTAAGAAACGAATTCTGATTGGCTCGCACGCGGGTTGCCCTAATATCGCAAAATGCGCGTCTATTATTTAACTTCAACACGGATCAATGAAACACGGACTCAATCAGTGAAACAAAAGTCAAGATCGATTTTATGCATTTTTGTACATTTTCTGATTCGGGTTAAAAATGTTGACGCGCTCTCATGTTTATCACAAGGGTACAGAGAGGGGGGAAGGGAGGGGGATGATAATTTGAGGGGAAGGGAGGGGGAGCAATAATTTTAGAGGGAGTGGGGTACAATAGCTTCTATAAGTCGCCTGTAAATGTTGTGCATTTATTTGTAAAGATTTATTTCAAGTTTAGAAAACAGTGATAGATACTGAATACTTAGAGAGAGATACTGAATTTTTATTCTATTGGGAGAATGACACAGAGTTGTAATGTTTAAGCGTCAATTCAAATAAAATATTCTAAAATGATCATTGGAAATATTGTTTAGAGTTTTTGTAGTACATTTTATTAACAGGATAAATCGTCCTGTGATCAAAGGACGTTTGATTACAGGACGATTGATAATCGGATGATTGATCAATGAATGAATGATCGCCGGACAAATGATCACTGCGGTCGATTGATAACTAGCAATATAATCTCGGATTGACTGCGTACTCCTCATAACCTAAACCCTAATAGAAATGATGCTATCGATAATCAATTGTCCGGCGATCAATCGTCCGGCGATCAATCGTCCAGTGAGCAATCGTCCGGTGATCAAAAGTACCTCATACTTTTGACCAAAAGTATGAGGTACTTTTGGTTTCAAATAAAAATAAAAATTTAGGTAGAAAATGTTAATAAATATTTGATAATAAGATAATCTTTTATCTAAATAAGATAAAAAATTAGTTAAAACTGTTTGGCAGCATACCGTGTGACCCTTGCAGGGTTGCAGACTCCTCCAGATCATCTGCTCTGACGTCATATCTACGTCACAGAGAGGCAAGCACACCTCGCCTATGGGATCATCACGACTAAATCTGTCGTAGTCCAGAACCTGGAGGTAGAGGGTTCGATTCAGCAGTTTAGCGTAAGGGAAACCTGTTTGTACAAAGATACATATTATATATGTATAACATATATGTGTAACATATAATAAAAGAT
>JAQIXG010005062.1:0-11944 GCA_034700105.1 Oconnorella tubifera | reverse complement strand
TTTGTATATTATATATTTGTATTCAATATTTTGATTTCTTGTCTAACCGCCGACACAAGTTAAAGTGACAAAAAAGTGAATTATTAGTGACCCAATGTTTTGATATACGCGCTAAGTTAGATATCGTTAAAAGTCGACGTTAATTTCGTTAATATCGTTAAAGTAGAGAAATCGATAGGAAGGAGATCTTCACAAGGCAAGGGACTTCCATAACAAAAACTGAATAGTAGAAGAAGAAGAGTTTATACAGTACAAGCAGTTTTCTAATATATTATTTCGACCTGATGTATAAAATATTATTTTTACCTTCGTATCCGAAACTAAATAATATTTTACAAGAATTTATAATCTCACCGCGGCATAAAACATGCGCTCTTGCAATGCATTCTGGGTAATGTTGCAATTATTTCGATATTTATCGTTAAAATGCGTTAAACTCTTACTACTTAGTCTAATTATTGCCTAATACAATCTACTTCCGGTTCCTGCATAACTCTCTATCTTAATTTATCGAATTACGGTGTAGTTTTTGTATTAAACTAATAAATAAGTGATGACATCATATGGTGACGTCAAGGTTTAGTTATGATGTATTTTGTTTATTTTTTTGATATTTGAAATTAAATTAATAACTTTTTTGTTTTTGTTAAGTGAAATAAATTTTTATTTTAATAATTAAAAAATGTTAAAAATTCTTCATGTATCTAATAATTAAGTATTATAGTTAAGAATTGCAGTAAAATTGAATAATGGCTTTGAAATGATTACGCAAATTTGGAACCTGTTGGTTGATTTAATATAGAAAACTAAGAAGCAGTAAATTATTATTGGTTAATTAAAAATATTATTAAACTTCTTGAATAAAATATATATTTCACATTTTATTGTCAGTAATGAAAATTGTATCGAAATTTATTAATAAATAGAGAACATTTAATATATATACGAAAGAACGAGTCATTTTTGCAAAAGTTTTGCTTATTTATTTTTAAAATCATCATTAGTTGACTAGAATTTCAACTAATCTCCTAAACTAAGTGATACATAGTCATATTTATGGTGGATTTAAATTTGCTAATAAAGTTCTAATGAGAGAATTATGCTACTCTTGCAATTATTAAAATATATTCTTGTTGGACTGCACTTATTCTTAAATATTTTCTTATTATTTTTATTTATTTGCAACATATTTTTTCAAGTCGGAGCATGAGTCTGACCCATTCAGCTCCTGTTATTGATAGAAGAAGAGTGGTAAAGGTTGGTTTGTTAAATAGAACAAATTTACTTTCATCTGTTTCAAAATCTTCTCCAATTTCTTATGAACTCCATCAATGCATGAAGGTAATATTTCATACAATTTAACCTATGCCTTTTTTACCTTAACCAAGTAGTGTACCTAGTACATCAAATTGTTAATAATTCATACTGTGGTAAAAGAAGTTAGAATTATACTCTAGGATTGCAGTGTAATAAAGAGCATTAATTGAAATAATGTCAACTTTAAATTAGTTTTACATTGATCTCTCATAAAAAGGAGCAATGGAATAGAATTATTAGTTGCTCATTCAATATCAATAAGTGTAATAAAGAAGCTTGCATTGTTAGAATTTGTTACAGATTGCAATTAAAGAATTATGATAGTGTATAGATTAGTTGTACTGGTAAACATTATTGCTATTTGTTTTATTCAATCTTACTAACTGGATGACTATATAGTTACATAAATATAATAAGATCTTATACACTACACTATGTCACTGTTGTGACTGCCTGGTGTGACTAATACATGCACAAGTTTTATTTATCTCTTGAAGTATTACCTTCTGGTCATTTAATTACTGTTTAATATAAATTTTAAAAGTGTTCAGAACTATTTGACTGATTAAACCAATAGCCCATTGATTGATAGACAGATGTAAGATTGACTGCTACTTATGTAGATCCACTAGGTTGATATATTTCTATTAAGTTATGGAATCTTATTAGAGTTGTAAAGTACAAATCGATTGCATTTATTGCAAGCAGGCTGCTTGCCTATAAGAATAAAGCTAAGAGGTGTTGATGCTTTCTGTTGCATGTTATTTGTCTGCTGCACAATATAGACACCAGCTGCTGGTGAAAGTGATATGATTGGTGCTGGTGATGATGACTGTGGTAGTGTTAGGAGAAGAGAAGTTACCATACCACAACATCAGACAAGCGGGTAGTCATTTCGTTCTCTTGACATACATCTGAGGTAATTTAAAATGCTCTCAATTTCAGTGAATCAAATTGAAATATGTCATATGCTCATTATTGTATACATAGGTCATATCTTCATTTATTTTCAAACAAAGGCTTACTTTTATTACAGAAAGTTATACAATGGATTGACTTCAAATCCTTCACTTGGTATTTATAAACGAGAGAATGATTCTAGTAATGGAGAGACAACACAAGACATTGATGATCAATCTGATCGCATTGGTAACACATTTGTATAGTTGCAATTAATATGGAATTGTTCCAATTTAATTGCTTTCTTCTAGATTGCGTTTTAGAAATAGCATCATAGCTACTGAATTAAGCTCCTTGCTAAAGTATTGTTAGTGAACATGTTGTGCAACATTGGATTCAAACCAAAAACAGCACAGTTTCGAGTATGATATTTTAAATAACGGCTAATTATGATTAAGTGCTTCTGCGTTTATGCAATTAATTATATTTGTTGATGAAGCAGTAGCTTGCAATAAATGGCTCAGGCCCACTGGCTGCCATTTACCCATCTGTGGCTTAGTTGATTTAATTAGGAAAGAAAACTATCTACATTCAGTTGACTCGCATTCATGTGTTGTATTTACTAGGACAGACCTATCAGATAGTAGCAAGGGATGAAGCGGGTGATGAAGGATTGCAATCCATCACGCTAAGGAATACATCTGCTTGTAGTGCTCCATCATCTGGATCAACTGTTGTCCATTACACTCAAGGACCAGATGGACAACTCTTTATTCCGGGTAATTAGCTTCTGTAGGCAAAGTTTGTCCATTTATTTGATTTAATTGTACAGTCTACTTAATGATTTCATTCTTAAAATATATTCATAATATGGATATCCATCAAGGCAATCTAATTATAGAAGCTACTAGATCTGCTGCTGCTTCTATTAATGGCAGAGATGGCTTTCATATTTTGTGCAACGTAAATTATTATGGAGCCAACAATCGTAGCCAATAAATTTGAAATACTTGGATAGATGCAGTATAACTGATTGACAAAGTTGAAATATCAATCTTGTAACCTAATATGCACTGGATGTTAAGTGTATTATTATATAACGCGATATATTGACATTGTTGTGTGCAGTGCATCAGTTGAATTCATCAGGTCGTGTGTTTCCTTCGTCTGGCTCAATGCTCTCCTCCAGGAGAGGATCAAGTCCACAGCAGGGACTGGAAGAGTCGTGTAAAAAGAGAGAGCTGCGTCTGTTGAAAAACAAGTATTTCTGTGTTATTTGAGTTTATTGCTTGTAGCCAACCATACGCTACGCATTATTTTTAATTAAGTACTGATTTGCTTTTTAAATGTAAAAATCTCTTGCGCTTTGTTGAATTTATTCAATATTTATTTATTTTATGTTTTTGATTTTTTTTAGAACTTTTGAAAATATTATTTTGTATCGTAACTTGTCTTGACGTGATGTACAAATGATGTTATTGACTTTAAGCTGAATTTTAACTTCAAATTAACATCAACGGTCAATAAATAGAAGAATGATAGACTGTGATAGAATGTCAAGGCTCGTTAGAGAAGTGGTTAGAGCACTGGACTCGGACTCGACAGATCCAGGTTCGAATCTCGGATAGCTCACTATTTCTCTAACCATCTGTACCCTTTATTAAGGTGCTGAAATTGACAGCTATGTTTGAAAATCGTAACACGAAATTACGAAAATCATTCATAAAATAGGGTAATCCAGGTTAAACTTAACCTCATAGACTAATTAGCTAATCTCTGTTTATTAAAAGTCAAAACTGAGTTTGCAGATAATTCTATATCTAAAAACTGATTCATTTTTGTGTAAACTACTAGTATATAACTTATATTCCACTGTTTTTGTTTATTTCTAGAGCAGCAGCTAAAGAATGTCGACGGAAAAAGAAAGAGTATATCAGATGTTTAGAGAACAGAGTGGCTATTCTTGAGAATCAAAACAAAATTTTAATAGAAGAACTGAAATCTTTGAAGGAACTTTATTGTCAGAAAGATGTGCATAGTTGATGCAGTGTATTTGCAAGCGTTTAGTTTGCATGGTGAATGTTTATATTTTAATAGGATTTATATTTAAAAGGATGATTTAGATATTATTATTCTTTGCTTAAGTAAGATGAAATAAATATTAAGAGGTATGATTTTGTATTTAAGTTCTACAATTATAGCTTTATATTAAAGGATAAGTCATTTAAGATGATAAATTATTTAGAAATGACTCGATAAACTGTTATATAGTTATATATATATTTATCATCACAAAAAGATAGAAATTTAATTAAGCTTAATAAAGTTAATAAGTTTATAAAACAAAAGAAAAACTAAATACTCGTATTTTATAACAAAAAAATCAATAGCGAATAATATATTTCATTTATACTTACTAACAATTGTATTTGATTTAAACTAAAAATTGTAGTTTTTTATAAAATTTAGACTAAAATTTCATCAATTTAAGCAATAATTGATCATTACAAAAAGAAATCATAAAAAGTTACATAAAATATTAATGTTCAGTATTATAATAAAGTACTATCTACAGATTCTACGGCACAGCGAATATTATGATTATGTTTATGATTATTAATCGCGTTAATGAACATAAAAAGACATATTCTCAAATCCATTAAACTCAGAAAATGAACACAATAACAATGTCATAATTTATAATATAACAAGATATTATGTAAATATTCAAAAATAAACAACAAACGTAAAAATATATCAAATTTCAACATAACTTTTATTATAATATAACAGATATTACATAACATTTTACCACAATTTAACTAATTAAATTAAATAGAGGCATTATTGCATATCACAGTCATCCAATTAAAGTTACGACACAATATAAATACATGTCATGCGTAGATTCAATAAAAAATGCTATAAGAAATGTTTATCTATCTTATAATGAAATATTGTCTTCAAAAATTTACGATAATCAAATAAAAAGTCCATATAAAAACAAAGTAACTTAAAGAATAGCACTTCATGGCAAAGATATCTTGATCATATATTCATTTCTGGAACAAATTATATATTATTTGGTTATTTGAGCCGATTAATGACAGGTTAACGAGAATGTTGCTTGCAGTATGGACGTCCAGCTCTAGTAACAAAACCAGAAGACTCGAGATTCACTTTACAAACCTGCATCATAAAAAGAAGAAACTACTAAAGAAAATGTATCATACAAATATATTTATTTTAAAGACAATTATAATTGAATCAGTCAGTCTGCTAGTCAGTCTGTCAATCAGTCAGTCAGTAGTCAGCATGATTTAAGCATGATTTTTTCTATTGCTGAATATTACTCAGAAATAAAAATAATGCTATTTAAAAATTACAATAAATTTTAGTTCTGCTTAAATTAGAAATAATACAAAATTATTGTAAATTGATTACCGGGCAAGTGAAGCACTTTGTATGCCAGTTTTGACCAAGTGCCACAACCCACTGAACTCCTGGTTCAATGACGAGCTGACACGCGTCACACTTCGTTTTGAAAAGCAACGACCAATCTATAATGAACAGCAACAAGCATTATATTCAAATTATTTTAAAATGTAATTTTTTTACATTTGAACCATTTATTCAAACTTCACAACAACTGTGCACAGATTCTTCAATTTTATTTAAACATACAAAAGTTAATAAATATTGAATACAGTAGTTATGAACAAAAATATAAGTAATTATAATTACTGTCAGGCTTAAAGGTAAGTTTAAGATTTAAATTACAGCACCATTTGACTTAAAATAAAATATATATATACAATAAAATAAAGAATATAACGCACATAAATACAAGTAAATTAGCGTGAAATAAATAAAATTATTGCCAATACTGCTGATAAATTTATATAACATATAAAACCAAACAAGATAATCACTTAATAGTTAAATTTTTAGCAGTCGTTTTATGCTCAATAAATAAAATTCATATTACATTTTAGCAAATGATTTCTACCTCTATCACAATAAGGGTTTCCCTGATCCATATGAAATGTTCCTCCGTGTATTGGCTGCAAACATTTGGTGCATCTGAAACACTGGGGATGATAGGACTTGCCCATTGCCTCAACCACATTCTGCAAAAACAACACAATAGCTCTAAGCATTTGAAAATTTTGATAAATTAGACAAGAGTTAAAATAATTTCAATTTTTCATCAGTAATCTGGTTCAAGTAAAAAAATCATTGCTGTTGAATAAGTTTCGACATAATTTGAGGGAATTTATATTAAATTAATCTTTATTAGAGAAGCAATTGTCACATCTCAATTCAACAAATAAGTTTGTTAAATTGATTGATATATTAATATATCAATTAAGCAAAATTCAACATTAACCAATAAAAAGCTGATGGAATAAGCAATGCAAACTTACAGTGCTGATTGGTTCCTCACACTTTGCACAGCGAGTTGCAAATAATTTCTCATAGTCATCCTGACAGTACAGCTGACCATCGCGTTCAATAAAGCTCCACTGAATCAGTGATCTGCCACAGCCTGGGTTAGCACATATAAAGTGTTCTCTACACCAAATCTTATTCAGTGCCGTCATGTACTGACCTCTGTATAAATGCAGCAAACATAAAATCATGATGAAAAGGTATAGCTGTACAAATAGAAAGGATAAATTGTTGCTTTCAAAACAGTTCTGTATGTAAGCTATATAAAAATTTATAGAAATGCACGCAATTCTAAACATAATACGAATAAGTAAATTTGATGAAGCAATGATGAAAGGACAAGAAGCTTATATCTTCTGTTTAAATTTATATTATAATTTCATGAATTTACTAATAAAAAAACCAATAAACATTACAGAACAATGATTGCTTAGTACATTTTATAAATTTGAGAGCAACAAGATTACAACTAAACCTCGAAATGTACTTTTTGGGCAACAAAAAAAAGTTAACAACAATACAAAAATAAACTCACCTGATTGCCGTATTGCAGACATGACAGACAGGCAAATCTTTCAGTATTTGGGCAGTTGGTTGGAAGGCAGATTTGGGCACATGCTTGAGAGCTGACTGATTCCATGTAGCTGCACTTGGTATATTATACGAAGGAGTACAGCAGTAGGAATTACCAGACGGAGCTTTATTAGATGAACTCGTTACATCTTCAGATTTTGTATTAGATTTACTCTGTAACATTTCTATTTTAGATTCCAGTGTAGGATTAACATCAACTTCATCCGCTATTCTGTAAGGAATAATGAAAATGCGAATGGAATTAACTTGTTTAAGTCAAGATAAAAACTCATATTATTATAAATATTGTTCATCAGCTGCTAAAAAATGAGAATATCTCGCACACACCATCAGGTGCAGCCTTCACATTTACTGACCAACAGGACATAAAATACTCATTATATATTGATGAGTAAAAACAATAACAATATTATTTCTCAAAGTTATTAAACCAATGGTATCTTTTTTATCAATATAAACACCTGAATAAATATTATCAATATACACAGACAGGATATAGAAGATCTCGTTTATAAAATATTAAATTAAGTTTAAAAACACCTGATACTAATTATAACTATCTCTCTAAGTGATTATAATATTACATACTGGCATTGTTTCTCAACAAGATTATGCAGCCGTGACTGAACCGGAGGTCTTTTTTCCCCTCCTGTTATTGGACTGACAGCCGAAAGTTTTCCTGATTCAATATCTCGCGCCATCTGACATGTAGAAGAAGGAACATATTTAGGTGTTGATTCAGAAGATGAAGATTGGGAGGATGTTGTGCTTGTTTCTGAAGGTTTTATAACTGAGTTTTTCATTGCTGTAGGGGGGGATGGTTTAGAAGTTTCAGGAAAACGTTTTGTAATCTCATAACGAGAAGAAATCTGAGATTTGTCTGATTGAACAGTCCGCTTCATGTCAGTACCTCTATTATATGAAACAATATAAGAATAAATGTTTAATATATTTTAATAAATAAGATTTTAAGTAATTTTTTAATAACTAATAAATTTTTCAATTTAATACAATAGAAAAACTTAATATTGCATAAAGTGAAAGAAGTAATACAAGAAACAAAGGTTTTGTCCTGTATCATTGAAATAAGAAGCTTATTCTAATAAACACAAACTGTTGTTTTGATATGTGCAATTACATTAATGGATTTTAATGTGTACAGTATAAAATTTTATTCATCACAAAACTAAAAATATTTTCGAGAATCTTATATCTATATATTTTTTTAGAATCTAGCATCAACCATATAATTACTGACGAGTATCTGATTATTGATGAACTAGCAGCATTAATTTTTATTTGATATATAATTTTATAATATTTCATCCAATTTGAGTACCCTTGATTCAATGGTACCATTGAAATCTATCTTAATAGCTTAATTATATCGACTTAGACAGACAGACGAACTTAGCCAATTATTATATTAGATATTCAGTGTCTGCTTTATAACACTAGTTTACATTGACTTTTAAAAACTTAAACATAAATTTATATTTACAGTTAAAATAATAGTTACAATTAAAAATATATATAAATCAACTGAGCATATATAGTCATAAAAGTTCTCTACTAGCTTATTTGTAGGCCTACATTCATTAAATTTCCTATTATAGACAATCGTATCGTATACGTATCGTATCGTATACTGCCCTTATAACGCACCGTACGTTGTCAGATACCTGACAATTCCGAGGTGCGGTATGGGTACAGTCTATACGACAGACACTTTAAAGATAAGGCAAAAAATGAGTTTTTAACTTATCTTTAAAGTGACGAGTATCTTTGATGAATTTGAGACACTCGGGCAGATCATTCCAGATCTTATTCGATGATAGATGATTAATAACTTTTATCATTAATCATCTTGGCAATAAGTAAATCTGTTTACAATAAATCGACTTTTATATAAAATTATGACAAAACCTAAGATTGTTGCAGCCTATTTCAACTTCTATTATTTTATATTTTAAAAATTACATTCTATTATCGACTCACAAACCAGGGGTTGACCTCTTGTTATGTTCATTAATCAAAGAAAATTCTGCAGTATACATTCAACAACAATCCCATTCAAATAGCCGCCTTCATTGTGTTTAAAAATTGACACAGCCCTGGGGCCTATTCAACGACATATGAGTCACTCCAATTGTGTAATCTTAGCTGTAGAGTACAGCAAATAAATATAACACATTTTTAATTCAACTGTCATGCTTTCTTAATAGTCAAAACATGAATCGTACACAATGAAGTTTTCACCACTCAATCATATTTACCTATAGTCAAATGAACAAAGACGTTATAAATGTAGGTCGACGGAATTTAATAACTTAATTTATTAACATTTTTGAGAGAACTCGTAAATATAGAAATTTAATTAAAATATATTTAATACAAATAATAGCCAAATATAGAAAAAGATGAAAATAGCATAATAGTATTTTCTTACAGCAAGATAAGTGTTGAAATTGTTTTCAAAATAGAACTCTAAAGATCAGATATACTTTGTTATATTCCTATAAAATTGATCAATAACTTTTATCATTAATCATCTTGGCAATAAGTAAATCTGTTTACAATAAATCGACTTTTATATAAAATTATGACAAAACCTAAGATTAAGTAGAATAAGAAATGTGTGTAGCACACATGCAAGGTATAAGAGATTATTTTAAAGATATACTAAAAATGAAGAGTAAACAGAGAAAACAATCTATAATAAGATTTTGCGCTTTATATAATTCTAATTATAATAAGTCTATTTACATGGTACAATAATGAGGCAAAAAAAGCGACTAAAAAAGGTAAAATTAAGTACATTATTACTATAGTAAGAAAACTCAGACATTTAATACACTGTCAATATTTATTTATAAAATAACTTGCATTTGCAGTTAGTTCTCCATCATAATTTTTAGCAGATTCATCTGATTAAAGGTTATATATAGTGTATATATTTAGCAATATTCTTCAACACTTCATTTTGTCAGTATTTATATAGTTTTAAAATTTCTTCTGTTAATTGTTCTTTAAGATTAATACAACTTGTATTGCAGTAAATCGACACAACTTCATATGTTTCATGTAAAAAGTCTTAGTCGTCTACAGTGATAATTTTCCTTCTTATGTTATCATGCAAACTTCTCTTGTTTATTTACCTCATATCTATTTAATCTATATTTTATGATATAACATTTTTTAAAGTAATTGCTACTAATCTAAACTGATATATTTTTATATTCGTATACATCACCTTTATAAATTTCAACAAAATCTTAAAATAATAAATTAAATGGTAAATTCAACCTGTCGACAACCAGTTGAATGTTAGTGTTTCCTTTAGCAATCAAGTCCTGGGCATCCTGGTGTTTCAATCCTGCAGTCAGTGATCCATTGATGCTAGTGATGACGTCACCAGTTAGCAAACCACACCGCGCCGCCACGCTGACAGGATGAATCTATAAATACAGAAATAAAGAAACTGCGTGTACTACATTAAAACATTGATTTGAAAGTTTAGAAAAAAGCAATTCGACTCCTAAAATAACTTTTCTGATATAGTTTTAAAATTAATAACATATCAGCAGATAAAAAGGCCTCAGTGACAGACAATGATAGTTAATTATAGTGTGCTACAAACAGAACTTTATTAAAATGTGAATGACAAATGTAAATCAAAGCCATATGTGACGTTTTTTGCTTAATGTCACATCAGCAATACAGAAAAACATATTATGAAAAATCAACTGAGAATAAGAAAAAGGTTATCAAAGAAATTTTGAGAAAAAATAGTTGCTGCTAAAATATAAAACGTATGATTACGAAAGGTCGTCACATTTTTAGACCAAAAATAATTAAAATTTTAAATTGGAAATAAATTACCCTCCACCCTTCCCCCCCCCCCAAAAAAAAAATTCGTCCTTGTGCATGACAATCCTTACCTTTTCTACAGCTAAGGGACAGCCAAAGTCTTTGCCTCCCTGTAAACGAAATCCCCAGGGGGTCGAACTGTCAACCTTCACTAGACTCACTGTAGTAGTCGGCATTGCCTAATTGAGTTTAAATGTATTTTATTTGAAATTAAATTACTTTAGGCTTATTTTCAAATGTTTGCTTTAAATTTACATCTCGCACAAGTCACTTCAGTGTTGATGTATATTATAGCAAAACCAGTATATGGCATTAAATAGGCCTTTACATTGGATAGAAATCACATAAGATTCTGACCAATCCTATCGTATAATACAAGTTATCATTTAAAAAATGTATAAGCCAAATTTAGATACAATAAATATTGTATCTAATCATGTCAGTGTTCTTTGGTGTAAATTAGTCATTTGCAAGTCTATTCATACTTTATTTTAGCTTCCTGACATGATCATTGTGTTGACTCCGTGATCGCTGCTTTGTAAAAATTTGTGACAAATATTTACTTTTACATTTGCTGTCATGAACGTCTAATCGTGACTTCTCCATCACGATTGAGATTTTATGACACTGACACAACTTTAATTTACATCTAACAAAGAGCATAAATTGCAAATATCAAAACTTAATAATAATGAAACTTGCTAAACAAAGCTTGCGGTGTTAGATAGATAGATATAGATAGATATATTTATTTCTCAAATCAATGCATCGTATAAATAAACATTTTAAACAAAAAATAAAAAAGTGCAAG
>JAQIXG010005061.1:0-11944 GCA_034700105.1 Oconnorella tubifera | reverse complement strand
TCTTTGATATCAATTTAGCTCAATTTAATTACATCTATAGGATTTGGATCTGACCTGCCTTATAAGTCATCCGACCTTGGATGACCGGCTAATATTTATAGTCTGGCGGCGCCACTGCATTTATCTAAATTAAATTTTGTTTACGTCGGTAACAGAGTGATTTAATGAGTGAAATTATCGCGTTATCTCATGACATTTACTGCTGTGATGATATCGTTAATCTTCGCAAGTCTTCTCATTAACGTGCTCAACGAAGTATCTACACATGGATGAAATATTTAACTGGACTAGCATTATGTCCATCACGATTATCGACTAGTTCCATCGGTATATAAGCACGCACCTAGAGGCTCTAATCTAAATGATTTATTTTCTACTGGTTAGCTTATTCTCAATCAAAACTTCGTTTTGACCCATTCTTGCTTGCAGCTTGTCTATAAATTGCAATTCTCTTGCATTAAGATAACAAAACGTAGTTATCTTGTTTCATTTGTGTTATTGTCTCAACTTAAAGAGATTTATGAACTAATTGTCACATAGTTGGTAGTGTATAAAAATCACAACATAATCCCTGTTTAAAATCTTTCAGTTATGATTAAGCTAAATATATTTAATGCTATTCATTTTAAAGAAAATTGATAATTGCTTTATTATGATGAACTCTGTCAAATTGTAATCATTTTGAAACGTGCAATTTTAAAATGTAATTCTCGAAGAATATAAAAAATGAATCAGCTTATGTATTATCAGTCAAAGTTTTCCCGCGAAAGTTTTTCGCTCAAGATTTTTCTCGCCAAAAAAATTCCCGCAACATTTTCCCCGTAAAAGTTTTTCCGCCAAAGTTTTCCCGCCAAAAAATTCGCGCCCAAGTTTTCTTATTAAAGTTTTTCCGCCCACATTTAAACGCCAAACTATTCCCCCAAACTTTTCCCGCAAATGTTTTCCCGCCAAAAATAAAATGAAAAAATGAAAAAACAATACGAAAGAATAGAAAGTCGCAAAACGAAAAACATCTTTCATGAATTACGTTCTTTTCTTTAGTAGTTTACTGCTAGTCTACAATATTATTAAGATATCTTTATGTACTTGGAGTCTTGGACAATAATTGTCATACACAAAATGTAATAATGAATGAATGTTTAATGAAGTATACATGGTCCAAAAATCAGCCAAATTTTTGAATCTTTGATTGATGTTAAAACTAAACGGAATATAGTTAAGTCTCGGTATACACTAGTGATCTGTGCAAAGCTTTATTATATGAAAATAAAAGCCTTGTAGTAATGCCGATTAAGTGTCCTAGGAGAAGGTTGCAGATGTGTCTCAAACGACAATGAATTGTCCTTCGCAGCAAAGCTTAATTCATTTTTTATAGACAGAAAAATCGATCACGTATGCGGCCTACAATAGTTCAAAAGATTTCACGATATGACCACTATATGATTGTACGATGGTTTTATTAGCGAAATATAGTCTCAGAAACGTTGATATAAGGATAAGCTTAGAAATTTAAAAGCCTATAATAATAGGTCAAACTGTCTAATATAAAATAGCCGCCAGTCTAAAATATATGTCAGCCTATTAGTCTTTTTGGGTAAAGTACTAATTATTTTAATAATCGGGTCATAAGATATCAATATATTATTATAACTTTGTACAGTAAACTACTAACTGAATTTTAATGTGTAATAGCGAAAACTGTATTAGAATTAGCTTTGTTTCAGTATTTATTCTAGTATAGGATATAAACTTTGTTATCTCGTCAGATCTGCTGAGAAGATTGACATATGTGGTCAGTCGATCCGAGATAGGCTCCACGGGATAGAGACATCAACCAACATCCTGACTGCAAAAAGGCTCTCAGCTGCAAGCGGGCAGCTCGATGCCCAAGTGCGATGTTTTTGTACTCGACGTTGAACATATGTAATAATTAGACTAAATACTCGATCATTTACAATTACATAAACCAGAGCATCTTAAAATTTAACAGAGCAGTTCTCTAGAGTATCATTTGTTACTTGCTACATAAGATAAGCTTACAATTTAAAGACTTAATAATACTTTATTTAACCCGTGAGAGTTTTTTGATCGATAAAGTCACATCGTGTGCAACACATGATGCATCCTCGATTATTATTATAATAGTGCTAATCGTAACAAACCAACAAGTTTTTGAACGTTTTTATGCGTAATTTAAGTATGCGCTATCTCGGCAAAAAAGTGATGAAATGCTTATTATGCTGAAATAAATGTATAACTTAAATAAATGTCATGTAAGGACCAAATATATTTTCATTTTAATTATTATTTCAATGAACATTAAAGTTAAATTGATACCGAGATCTTTTACAAATTTGACTATCCATTATTAGTTATTTAAATATTTTAAATATTTGTTATGCCTATGTTAATTTCAATTAGTTGTTCTTGGTGTACAAATTGTGATATTTGAGCTTTACTGTTACTTGTGACGATACACAAATTCTGATATTGTTGCTGTTATGTTTATAAGACAATGATTTATGTAATTATAATATCTATGACGGATAACTGACGATAGTAATTGTTTCAGCTTAGATAAAGTTTTTAGAGAACTGGCAAAACATGTAAGTTACCGCATTATTTAGACAGACTTATATTCCTTTGATCGTTCAAAATTCAACAGAAAATTCAATAAGATCATCGTTTTAGAAAAAGCACCAAAACTTGCCCAATATTGATTCTCAAAACACTTCACGCCAGTTTAGAATCGTTCAATGAAACTCGATCCACCCTAGACGCGATGATTTGACACTTCCTCAGCGTTGCGGATCGTTTCAATTCGATTCTGTTCATAATTACGACCAGCTTATCGCGCGACGTAAGAAAGACGCTTGAATGGTAGCCGTTAATCTAGTTGAAAAGTGTCCGAAAGGTTACGTATCGGTCGACGTGTTGCGGTTGCGATAAGCACGCGCCCATTGACTTTCTTCTAGCTTTTCCGAGTCGGTGAAATTTCTCTTTTGTTGATATTTTTATTCACACCGCAGATTTTTGTATCTTGACCGAAGAATTAATCTTTCGAGCTCAGTTAAAGTTGTCAATTGTACGAGTTGAATTCGTTTGGCTTGGTTTGATTTTATGGTTAGAGATTGAAGAGGAATTCATTGAGGTGTAAATACGAAAACATTGCATTAATAACGCTTGTTGTGGTTGAATCGAGTCACGTGAAATAATATTATACGATTTTCGATATTAACCAATGTAGACAATAGTTATAAAATATATATGAAAAATTAATTCTAAATTTAAAAAAATAGGTAAAATTACAATTTATTGTAGTTTTCAATAAAGAAAAAAAATTACGAGATCATGGACTGAACATAGTAGCCAAATAAGTTAATAGAACACTAAAACTCTATATTTAATATTATTACGTAAGATTATGTAATGGAGAATTTTTGATATTAAGTTAATGTATTATATACGATTTAATATTACAGTACTTTAGATAACATGCGAAATAGTTAGTCTTTACTGTGAAACCAGCATTCGATGTATTATTATAGGCTACTAGATTTTCGCAGCATCGTCGACAGCAAATGATTTCAGAGTCATCAAATATTTGCTGACCATGTCTGGATGTAGAGACCATTAAAGTGCTTAATTTTTATTGATAACAGTGTACTTTGGTCTGCGCAACTACCAACAGAATAAACAAATAATATTTCAGCGAAATGAAAAAAAGAAAATAGGCTTTACGCCAAATATACTGTTAAAACAATTCCGAAGACAGCAGCGAAAAAAGCGAAGAATGTATAATATATGCGTTTATAGGGTTAGCAAGTTTAACTCATATGCTACTCAAGAAATTTGAATATCAATTTTAGTATTGAATATCAATTTTATAATTGAAACTGAATATCAATTTTAATATATTAGATGAACACACGAAGAAATCTAATTCACGAAAGTCTTTGACGAGAGCAGAAATAGTTAGTTTTAAATAATAAAAATATATACAGTGAAAAGACATTTTATTCAAGCATGAAATAATTCAGAAACTTTCATTAAATGTTTTTCATTCAGGGACAACTTTTGTATTAGTTTAACTTCCAGAGATCAGTTCAACTTTCCGCAGGACTTACACACGTACACTTTAGTATTTTTTATTATTTACTATTTTTTAGTATTTAGTATGGTATAAGTCTCTATCGACTTAAGCCAAATATAGGAGGGGATCATAACCAATAACATAGCAACATTTATTATTTATGTTACAATTGGGTTTATAACTCCCATGATCTTCCAGTAGTTACTCCACTTTTATCTGTCTAATTATACGTTATTTTTTTCTGATCATTGCTTGAAATAAAAATTAATCTAATAGGCTTAATAAATTAGACTTTAAAATCAGGAATGATTATAATCCGAGACGGCTTTTAATATATGACATCTACTGTAATAACAATTGCGGCTTCACTAAAATCGGAAAGAATTTTTTGCCTAGCGATGTTTTTAGAAAACATCCGTGTAATAATTCTCATTTCATTTTCGAGAATTTAAAATTTCATTTATTTCAACAACACAAGATTCTAGTCAACGCCAAATGGCGACGCTCAGCGTTGTCACAAAGATATATACAAAATATAAGATATACGATATTAAAAGATTGCAAAGTAAACTCTCCGCGTTGCTGCATACACAGTTTTCCTCACGTTGTGATAAGATTTTGTTGTTTTCATCGTCTGAATCTCAAACCTCATCGATCTTCTCGCACAGGACCGCGGGGCGGCACAGCATTGATGATGATGATGCCTTTATCGAAAAACAACGTTGATATAGTCGTCGTCGTCATCGTCGCGTTCACCGCCCACCGAGAATAAAACGCAGAAGCGGGATATGACGGTGGACCCGGGGCGGGTAGACGAGCGAGCGTGAGAGAGCTAGTTGTAGTCAATAATAAGGAAGGATTATTTCAACGCATTTGCTTAAACGATTAGTTTAATGCAGTTTCCGGCAGTGTGTAAATAACGTCAGAGCATTGTTAAAGATTTTACGAGGAAAGCGCGAGACTATAAATGGTTAAAAACGTGATACAGTACATTGTGTGAGGAATTATTTATAACTGCGTGTAAAAATGAAAACAATAAACAGTACATAAAATAGATTTATAAATGATAGTAAAAAGTATTAGTTAACAATTAAATGCTAGTAATGGATGGTTATCGATTATTTAGCACTTTTTTCAGTTATTCACTTTTCTGCTGTTCTATTTTAAGTCTATGTACTTTATCCTATTAAATTTTAATAGGTGTCTTTTATTATATACTTTTGTATACTGCTTGTATAATGATTTGATTATAAAGGTTGTTTGTCTGCAGAATAAAGAAAAATGTTATTATAAATTCTTATCTACACAAAAATTCATAATATATAAAAAAAGTCATAATAATTTTTAAAGAAATTCTGAAGCCAGGTAATAATACAAGATTTCTTACTAGAAATGTTGACTTCTTGATATTTTATGAATTTCAATTTTATTCAAACTGCATTTAATTCATAAAATTTCCTGAACTGATAGAGACGCGTAATTACAATGTAATTCTTATTCAGAGCCGGATTTACATTGAAGCACTTTCAGCACGTGCTGAGGGCCCCCCGGCCAAAGGGGGCCCCCCGAGATTTAAAGGAATTTTTTTTGAATGATAATGTTTGTTGTACAGTTGAATATGAAATTGAATGTTAAATGTCAGCCCAAAAAATGTAGTAATAACCAAAAAAAAAAAAAAGGTCATCACTTCAAAAAAACGTGTGAGATGTGGCATATTAACAAAAATAATTGTCATTTTTGATTTTTGGGGCCCCCTTTTGCAGAAGTGCTTCAGGCCCCCCAAGGTCTAAATCCGGCACTGTTCTTATTAGAAAGAGACAAAGATAGCAAGCAACAAACAGAATTCAGTAAATCTCAGGACTGGTGATTGCTGCTGCGAAGACAAGAATACCGATAATGTATTCGAAAAGTTTAGTAACTGAACAACATTTTAATTTCTATTGAGGCAAATATTGGAAGAAACAATTGTCACAGCATTAAATATGAGTTTATTTAAATGTATAATCTGAAACATTACTCAGTAATAATTACTGATTTGTAACCAAATTTAACGATCGCTAAATCAAGAAGTTATAATTAATGACTTATTGATTTAACGATCGTTAAATTCGGTTAAAAGTTCACAATTAACTATTAATGCTCTATATTATAATTGATCAAAATTTTACAGATTTCAGCTATTAACAGACAAAACTTTTAGATATTTCGATGTTTAACTAAATGAAGTGGTTAGATCGCCTTATAAATCGTCGCGTTATCGATTTAACGAATTAATTTGGTGATATAATTGCTTTATATTATAAAGATGTTTTAAAAATAAACATCGACGATGATAAAAATTCTATGTATTATATATTTCTTTCAGTTTTAAATTGATGTACTTAAATTTAGATTAATTATGTTTAAAATCATTTACTGCGAATTATGTCATTATACAAATTTTTTTTTTATTTGTAAAAATGACAATCCAAGCAACCTCATATAAATTTTCTACCATAGAGCGAACATTTCATAAGAGAATTTACTTTGTTTACTCGACTAACTAGGATATAATTTTTCGCGTCGTATTGCGATTAGATATCTAGGGAAAACGCCACGGTAAAATATGTTGTCAGTTTGTCAAGTTTGTCGATATCAGTCAATATTATAGTATAACTTAAAGTTGCAGAAGAAGCTCAAAGAAGAGTATTCTTTCCAGCGTTGAAGAACAGAACACAATACCCTATAGTTGATCACAAAATAAGGTTTTGCAGCATGATAACAAAAATTGAAAACTGCATCAAAACTTATTTACTCGTATTAGAATAATATTTAAATCGTGCTTGTAATGTTTAATAAAAAAACTACTTAACATATAATTTAAAATATTTTACATTTTGAAAAATGTGTTAAAAACAGAATATATAAATTATGATGCATGTATAATCGAAAATAATAAATTATGATTGAAATCAATTAAACTGAAAAAAACTTGAAGTGCATTTGTTTCGTATAAAATAACAGTTTGCCTAATAAAAATGGTACTCTAACGCTGTTCTTGCTCAAATTATACACAAAACAATTCATATTTTAATATAATCACATTAATATTCATATTAATGCTTCTTATATAATGATAGTTTAAAATATAAAACAGTACGTTGTATTGTATTTTACAATACAAAGTATATTTGATAATGTCTTCAATTAATAACTAGGGCTCTTTGTATAAATACTATAGAAAAACAGAGAATTGTGTGCAATGAAGTTCTCTTGTTGTAATCATAACGATCGTTATTATTGGCGAAGTACAATTGACAAACAAAAAATAGACAATGATAAAAAGACAACTATGATGATTATTAGGAAAGTAATATCCTGATAGAAGTAGGCAACTTAATACATGAAATCTTGTAAACATGAGTAGGCTTCAATAATTTTGTTATTTCTTAGCGTAAGCTTAATCATTATAAGCAGATTTTTTCCACAATCTTTCAGAAATTCTTTGACTTTTTTGCGCTTTATAATATATTTGTTGTTCAGTAGCGATATAAACTTAAAAGTATAGATGCAGAAAATTATAATGTTTTTGTTAATTAATTCATATCTCTCAGTTTGATTGTAGAGCTCAATTGTTAAGTTGTAAGAATTGTAAATTACATCGACAATATTTGTCAAATCATGTGCCAAAATTCATCTTTTTGATCAACAATCATCCTTTAAATACATCCTATAACAGTACTTCTATGATGTCCGAAAATAACTCAACTTTTGTCGTTATAAACTTATAATTTTCTTCAATGACATTAAGGTTTTCTCTTTTACATTGTAATTACCGAATCGTTCCGTACATTGACAAAATAAACCTAACAGCATCACTAAAACCGATACAACTGATAATCACCCTGAGACTAGTTTGCTAACAATAATGCTTCCGACCCAAACAACATTCAGGTCCTGTATCGTAAACGCGGTTTTAGGACCGTAAACGCGACTGAGACAATAACGGCCACTAGCTCTACATTCTCCACTGACTTTACAACATTGCACTGATTCAACGTTTGAGTAAATGAACTCGGGTAAAACAAGAGAATGTGGATGACTCTATAAGGCGATGCTATTCTATGAAGGCGGATATAAAACAACTTGAGTTTAAAGCTTTCAAATTGCTGTGAATACCGAACACGCTATTTAAAACGACGATACGCCTTTGAATGAATATTTGTGTGAAACTGTTTTCAAGTTTTCTCAAACTTTGAAACTTTTAAATAAGAAACATGAGGGAAAAAAATTTAAGAAAAGATTGTTGAAAAATTTCACAATTTAATATGTCTAAATATCGTTTAATCGTAGCAGTTTTTAAATAAACAGGCAATATTTAAAGTGAAAACATGTGTTGTTAAATAGATCTAGAATTACATTTCACAGTTTTATTAATTTATTAATAAAATATTATAGTGTTAAGGTTAATACATTGTACACAACAGACTTTTAAGAGGATTGCTTCGATTAAGAAATAAAGACGGTGATAATGTGCTCGACTGCTAACTAGAGACCAATACATAGCAGAAGTCTACAGCTAGTCTAAAGAGAAATCGTATACGACAAACACAAGCAATGTGTTCAGATCTAAGCGTGTAGTACTTGCGTTGAGAATCGTATCAGCAAGCAACTTTTGCAACGATGTAATCAGAAAAGCAAATTACTTGAATTGTTGAAATTAAAAACAAAAGCAAGAATAAGAAAAGTTTAGATAGTTTAGAAAGTTTAACTAAGTTTAAATATTCTTGGAAAATTAATATAAACGAATTTTAAGTAATTGTGTCGTTTGTAAAGATTATCAACCGACTCTGTGTACTGTAGACAATATATCTCGTTTCTGAACATATTACAGAAAACAAATTGAATAACTACGTACGAGTCAAGTGATCCATAACATTATAAATGATCTAACAATTTATTTGCATTGATGAAAAAAGTGTCTGAAAATATTTTAAGGAGTACAGGTTGGAGGCAAGTATTTCATTTAAGTATTTAAAAATGTGTGTATAATTATGCACTTTATAATTATCATCATCATATCGATTGTCTTTATTTATAGTAGCGAAGCTTTATCAATTTTCTGCAACATTTTCATGTTGGCTTGCGGAGACGTTACTGGAGCCACAATGCTGCAATTAACATCATATTCTGCGAAGTCTTCAAATTAATTGAGTAATAGAGATTTTCAATAAACGTGTTGTTTTGACCCAAAGCCAATTTGAGCTATTTATATATTATTATAGGTTTATTTATCGACATCTTTCTTATGATAAAGATTTTGCGTTTCTTCTCTAGAAATCAGTTTTATTCAAAGCTTTCTCGTCATTGTATTATAGAGCACATCTATGATACTTTTCTCTAAAAGAATTTCTTTGATGGTAAAACTCTTCTTATTCTGAGCTATCTACTTAATAATCGCTACTTATAAGGACATTTTAATATTAGTCATGCGACCTCTAGGACACATGTCAGTGATTGGAACTCAGCGACATTTTGTACATATATCAAAAAATCGCTCTGGTTCGCTGCAATTCTGGATATCGACCAAAATGGCATATACCCATTATATTCAGTAGATTATGACTTTTTAAATTCAATTTTATTTCAATTAATTTAACAATCTTCGAAATTTTATACCGTAACCGTAGTTTTAATATGTGTCGAGTTTTGTTAAGTATGAACCAACCTCATCTCTTATAGTCATCGCGGTCATTATGAACAGTTAGCTAAAAATATTGGCTCTTTTAACTATATATGAAAATTTTATACCGTCAAATCTAAATCGTCAAACTACTTGAAGTTTAGGGTTTATATTTTGACGCAATTTAATTATGTTTAACTCGCAGCAAAAACTTTCTCTAGCGTCGTATTTCATGCGATCAAAAGATTTGTACGTTTTTATTTCTGACGATCGAAGATCGTGAAACGGCTGCCTTAAAAATAAAGCAATTTCTACTTCAATTGAATTATTTTCCAGTGTGTTTGCTAACACTCAACTTGATAAGCGAAAAATTAATTAATTTTTTGCAGTGATTCAACGAAGAATCTACTCTATGGACGAAGATGGATAGTGTAGTATTTTTTATCAAATGTTTGAATGCTGTCGTGCTATATCATAGTTGTACGAAGATCCATTTTTATTGCGCTCGACTCGATTTGATTTACGAAATCTGGGACTGATCCATCTCGTTAAAAGCCATTTGAAAAACGACTGACCCGTTAATATATTTTCTGCTTTCATAACAATGATTAACAGTTATTTTTATCTACGATAACTCTTTCTTGTTTTAAATTGATTTTAAATTTTGTTATTTAATTAAATTTTATAAAACGTCATGTAGTTGATCACGGTTTTTAATTTCAGAAGACAAGAATGACGCTATTAGTCTATAATGCGAACAAGAAAGTTTTAGTCACGCACTAAAAACTTTGAATAATTTTAATCAACTTGTCAGCTGGAATATTGAAATTTTAACTTAGATCAATTCTATCGTTAATTTTTTTACATGCTATTGAATTAATCAAATTACTCATTGCTGAAGTAATATTTCCGGTCTCTTAAAGATGCATCATGAAGTTTCTTTCTCGTAACGAAAAGCTGAATCGTATTATACGTTATTTTAAATGACTGGGATATATTATTCAATGTTATCAAAATGCAATATCTAATTATCTCAGAACTTTATACAACTGGAAACAATTATATTTTTCCGAGGTTTTACTGATAATTTCAAAATTCACTACTGAAATTATCAGTTGTCCCTCCCCCCTCCAATTTTTGAAAGTTTTTGTTTTTACATGCATTTGAGTTGATTTTATGCACTTGCCCCCCCCCCCTTCTATAAAAAGTCAAATTATTGATAATATTGGAAACAAGGGCAGTAATAAAGATATATAATGAGACTGAGGCAATGAAACTGAAAAATTGGTACAAAGGCAGAAGAAAAGACTTAAAAAAGAAAAAAGTCATCACATGTTTTGGGGGATTTTTTTGTCCCCCCCAATGAAAATATTTGAAATGACGTCTCTGTTTTCTACCACTCGCAAATATTCATTAATCCCTTTCCATTATTATTCAATATAATCATTAGGACAGTTTTCTGAGAAACATGTTCTCTATATTTCCTCGTATCCTTAATAAGTGAATTCTTTTAATTATTTTTTCAAAGCTAAAATGTAAACTAGTTTGTTTACTTCACTATCGTTTCAATTATAACCAAATGAAAATTAAGAAATAGTGGAAGCACTTTCCATGCATAATAACGCACTGTGTAGAAGAGCAATAAGCGAAGATTGAACGAGTTTTAGTTTTCGTACTTGCAAATTCTTTGAAGGAATAACTCAGGATTAACCAATCCTACAGTTGCAAAAACTTAATTACAAAAGTAATTACAATGAAAACTTACTGAAATTGTTACTAAAAGCAAAAATAATAACAGTGAAGAATATATAAAAACATTATGTCTGAAATCTACAGCTTAAAACACTCATTATGTCTATTACGCAATTCGCTACTGTGAAGAGTAATTTTCCGCATATTTGCTGATTTGAAAAGTATATAAACATATACTAAATATATTATATATATACTTAGAACATATATAAACCAACGAATAAATGGTATATTTATATGTTTATTTTTGTTTGCGAATACATTTAATATAGTATTCAAAATTAAACGTCAGTAACATAATATGCATATGTGTGTATGTGCATGTCAGTTTATGTATGTGTTTGTATGTATGTATATGTATAAGTGTAGATATTTATATATATCTGTATGTGCATATGTGTATGTACCTGTGAATATGTATGCATATTCATATGTTT
>JAQIXG010005060.1:0-11946 GCA_034700105.1 Oconnorella tubifera | reverse complement strand
TGTGAAGTGTCAACGGACTGATCTAATTTTTACATGGATTTGAGCAAAATAGTGGGGGAACGCGTTCCCTCCCTGGAAAAAAGTGGGAGAACGGCGTTCCCCGCGTTCCCGCCCCACTACACCACTGAATACAGCTTATATGTGTACGGTCATTGAATATTTAAATATTCAATTCGCAGTCCTATTCTAAAAATTGTGACACATTATAATTATTATATTTAGGAAGTACTACAAGCAACTAGTTTAATATTTGTTATATTATCAAGCGCAACTCGCAAAATTTTCAGAAATCTCCAAATTCTCTAAACGAATAAATCGGTAATAAAAATTCTAAATTCTCTCAAATATATTTCCAAAAACACAAAATAAATGACTATAATATATGAATCAAATTGTATGTTATTCACGATATAAATTGTTAGTTAAATTTATTGAAAACTTGTTCATTACATGACTTAGTTATAATTCCTAATTTTAATCATAATCATAAAAAAGATAATTTAGTTTATTATAATTTTGTAATTTATGCACTTGACGTAGTTACATTTTGTATTCTAATTGTTTTTCATATTGTTGATTCTACACTTTGTTTGCATAAAGATATATGTATTTATCAGTATAGTATTAAATATGTAAAGATATACGTTTATATATTGCTATGTCTAATATATTCTATAATATCCTTAAGTCTATGTAATATCAGTATGTAGGCTACGTATATTCGCAAGTGTGTATGTCTGCATATTACAAAACAATCGCCAGAGAAAAACTTCTATTAGACTTAACCGCCCTGCAAGACGCGACCTCTACCATCGTTCCATTCCCGATCATTTCCCTCCAGGCCTGCCCGAGACCCTCATACCCCCCGAGGCGATCCGTCGGCCAGTCGTCCAACATCAGCATATTTTGCTTCTCCGTCGCCATACCCGCAAAATTTTTCATATCAGCCAAAGCCGTCTTATAATTATGCCCCCCGTCCACATACATTAAATCACACCTATGATCAGGATTCTTCTTTGCAAACTTTGGTATCGTTACTCTAGAATCCCCGAAATGTATGAAAAAACGATTTGGGAATATTTCTTTGAGATATTTCGATATTCCCATCGTATAGTCGCTTTGTACGAGCTCGAATGAATGCATCACAGCATCGTCGTTGGCAATCAAGAAACTGAAACTGCTGTGACCGAAGTTGAAGCCGGTTTCGCAGATGTTTTTAACGTTCGGACGTTTGGAGAAATAATGTTGGATTCTTCGAGTGAGATCATCACTGAATCCAGCGCCGTGGCCGTATGGAGCGTATTCCTCTACTTTTTTCATAAATGCGCCGAATTCGAGGTAGTAGCGTGCAGTCTGCATGCGAAATCTTGTTGCGGAAGTTGTTACATCAAACAGCTCCTCGCACGCGATCGTTGTGTTGACACCTGGAGGTCGGGTGGGGAAAAGTTTCAAATCAAATTTCCAGTGAGCGAGAAGGTTATCAGCTTTTACTTTCTTCTCGTTTTCGTTGATGTCTGGCTTGGTTTTCTTATTCGAGGAATAACTGTCATAATCGTAATCATTATTATTGTCTCTATTTGTATATTTTTGGTTTTCTTGGTCGGCAGAAATTGTGTAAGTGATTCTAACTCCCTTGTTGAATGCAATTAGGAGAAAGATAAATAAAAATAGCATTGCGCCCAGTAGGTAATAATGAAGCATTCGCCGCATGATTAGAAATGATTGCCGAGTACTTTAGTTTTTTAGAATTAAAAAATGCAATTGACAGTATATTTAATGTTAACTATACTTATAGACAGTATACCTAAAATTAACTATACCAATGGACAGTATATACCTAAGGCTAATGTGATAAAAGTTAACACAAAACATCAAAGGTATGTTACTGATGCGTAGTACACAAATCACGATTTCATCGATGCGTTTCAAAATGGGTAAACGTGAGGCGATGCTTACACATTTCTTTACGGAACTTGAACTAAGTATGAAGTCTTTTAAAAGTGAAAATCTGAATGCAAGAGTTTTCATTTAACTTCATACAGTTGTACAGTTTACCATTTTAATTGAGTACATACAGTATAATGGGCCTATATAATAATTATACATAGTGAATTCGTTAATTTTGTCTCAGTTTAAAAAATAAGAACAATATTCTCTATCGCTTTTATATCTACTGTAACTTATTGATTTCGAGATGTCATTGCTTAAAGATATAGCTACCATTATCTCCACTTGTTCAACACTTTTGATGTTATTTTATTATTGATGCCATGATAATTAAAACTCTGTTTTTGTCCATAAATTTACAATAGAATGCAGGACATAAATTACATCTTACGCGACGTGCAAATAACAACCTATTAAAGCGTTTTACTGCAGTACATTTCTACAGACTTTCTGTTACTATTGTAAATAGTAACAATTTAATTTCA
Organism: Oconnorella tubifera; assembly: GCA_034700105.1. Lineage (NCBI taxonomy): Eukaryota > Metazoa > Annelida > Clitellata > Enchytraeida > Enchytraeidae > Oconnorella > Oconnorella tubifera. The sequence goes on along the minus strand of JAQIXG010005060.1, from coordinate 9,514 downwards.
CCTGAAAAAATGTGTCTGTCTCTATATTATCTTGAAAAAATTGTCTGTCTTGAAAAAATTGCAGACATACATGATTTATTTTTTAAGAAATTAAATGGACAAATCATTTGATACTGATGGATAGTGTACGGTAAGCTCTATTCAATTGCAATACTTACATAAAGCTAAAAAACACACTTAGAACGCGTAACTAAAACAATGTCAATTTTAAAAACCGAAAAACTAGACTTACATTTTATTGCATTGTATGCACTCCTTCTTGAAAAATTTACATAACTTCCGCTTCCTTCACCCTCCGTATCTTCTCTCGCCTGTTAAAAAAAGTCGCAAGGCAAAATCATTTATTTTAACAAGATGCTAAAATGTATCAGCTCAAAACAAAACAAAAAAATTGATCATAGGCCTGGATCTTATCATAAGCCACATGCTCCCCCCCCCCCATAACTCCCTCTAGCCTGTTGAGAATTGTTGATAGTTTCATATTTGTCTTTCACGGTCGGTATATTATTTTGTAAGGTATAAACGCTATTGCTATCCAGAACATACAATAAATCAATTGCTTCTCGTTGTTAATTAATAAATTATATTAATGCAGTTAAATTTCTGCTATTAATGTGTGCAATGTTGCTGATGTGTGCAGCTATCTTGCGAATAAATATTAGGAATTTTAACTTCAAAATTCTTGCATATTTTGTGATTAATAATATAGACAGTGTTTCAATATATTGAACGTACATTTTGACAAAAGCGCAATTAGAAAATATACAATCTTGAAGCTCCCTCTCCCCATTGAATTCTTTGTGTTATCATTGTTTTCCAAGGATATCTTACACAGTAAGATGGGAATATTTAAGGTTACAGATTCTGTTATTGTCTTTTATATTGTTTAAAATTGTATTATATTATATATTCATATATTATATTATATTATTACATTGTATTGTATTATATTTTTGCTAAAACGATCAATTTTCATACAGTTTATTAATTGTGAATTCTTTGAGTTCATGATCTGAATAGCTATTAAAATTTAATACTCTGTTTTTATTCTTCATTTTATTCTTTTTATTTGAACAGCCAACTTCAAAAGTTGGCTGTTCAAAAAAAATATTAAAAAAAAATATTTTGAGAAAATTCTCTCGTTAGTCTTCATTCGTTTCGGCGTCCTTTTCCCTTGTTGAATCCTGGGTATGCGCTACTGATATGGAGAAATATAATCAACGAAACTGTTTCTCTGATAATCTCTCTTAACATAATACAATAAAACAATAAAAATAAAATGTTACTCTCGTCCTTGTCTCTCTGTCTTTTAATTCTAAAGCTAACCCAAAAACCAGGCAACCTGTATGCAAAAAATCTAACACAAATTATAAACATATATTGCTACTCTACGCTAATTCTAATACATTCTTAACGCAGAATAATTCTATAGTCTATAGACCTACATTTTCTTCATACAGAAACAAATTAATAATCTTCGTGAAATCACATATTGATATTAATAAACCTATAGGAGTTAAATAAATCTATAAGAAAAAAAATTAAATAACTGCTCTATAAATTATAACTTGATCTACACAAATATCCAAAATTCTCAATAGCTTGTTGAAAACAAATAATCTTATTCTCAATAAAATTACCAAATCATATAACACCATTCTCAATAAATTGCTGTAAAACAACAATAACAATAATAATAACAAATCAAACTTTTCATATCACAAATATTTTCATTACCACAAATTCGTAAAAAGTTGCACTTTCTCTAATTATAATTACTGCGTGTGAGCAGAAAGTTTTCTTCTGTCATATTTCATATCGTGAACCCTAGCTATTTTATAAATACACATGTTTTCGTAGTCAACAATGAAGATACAATAAACCAAGAAAAGTTTTCAACGAAGATAAACATTTTACAACTGTCGCACAAGAATTTTACTAGCTTCGTTATACGCATTGACACGGACATGTTATTTACATTAATGCATTGCTACCGAGGTTGTTGACTATTTAATACAAACGTAGCAAAAATGCTATCTTTAATAAATTTACAATACTTTTTTGCAATATTTCTACAAGCAAGTGATTTTTTAATAAAGATATTTTAACAGTTGTTGCAGTTATTTTTAGCCAGCCATATGATTTAATATTGCCAAAAATTAAAGATATTATAGTCATTTTTAATTAAAGTAATTAAATCCTTGTTTATTTAATAAACTTACGGCATTTAGTTCATCCATTAAAATTACACTTTCCAAGAGTATTGATTGAAAAGCGAATATGGCGAGCCTTAAACTTTATGATACATCGATGTGTAAGTAACCGTAACCCCCATATCGCATTGAATGCAACAAGCCTTGGTTTTGATGATATCTGGAGTAATTTTACGCGTAAAAACGCTATACATTCTTAAATAATATCAGCCAACTAAAACATCAATAAATTCTATATAGTTATAACTTTAGTGGCTAAGTTAATGCTTTCTACCTATTAAATATGATTCCGCCGTGTGACAAGTAAATCATACACTAAATTCAATTGAAAAATCGGTTGATCACTTGTTTGCAACTGCTCTTAAAAACTGAAAAACGACAATAAACTTTCAACCAATAGACTACAACTGCAAAATAATAAAAAAGCAACTAAATCCGTATTCAAAGCTCAGTTAATTATTGTGCCTATTGAGAATCCCCTTAAACGATTTGCAAACAGACAAGAAGCCAGTTCAACTAACGAACCCCTCTCTATCATTTCATTCCAAGCTTTACCAAGACCAGGATTCTTCGGCCAGTCATCAAAAATTACAACATTCTGTTTCTTTGTCGCCGAGTTTCCAAAATTCGTCAAATCCGCGAGTCCCAATTTATAATCATGCCCTCCGTCTATAAAAATAACATCGCAACGATGATCAGGATTTTTCTTGAGAAATTTCGGCACAGTGGTTTTAGAATCGCCGTAATGAAGATGAAACCTGTTCGGGAACCTCTGAGAAAGATACTTAGAAGTTACCCTCGAGTACGCGTGGTTCCCCATGTCGAATGAATGTACAACTGAAATGTTATTTGCAACGAGGAAATTAAAACTACTGTGACCGAAGTTAAAGCCAGTTTCGCAGACGTTTTTAACGTTTGGTTTCTTTCCGAAGTAGTGCATAACTTTCCATTGAAGATCACCACTAAATCCATCGATGTAACCTTTCTTAGGGAGCACAGTATCGACGACTTGCATGAAGGCTCCCAGTTCGACGTGAAAGAACGTAGAGTGAAGAGTAAAAGAGGAAACGGGTGTTTCAAGTCCAAAGAATTCCTCGCAAGTTAATCGGGTACCGTTTTTGGGAATTCTTTTCGGTACAAACTTTATGTCAAATATCCAGTCCTCTAATAAAGCGTTTTTAGAAGCTCTGGTTGCCTCAGTTTCTGGGTTATCATCTTCTGCTTCTGCTGCTTCTTCTTCTTTTTCTTCTTCTTGTTCATCTTCTTGTATTTTTGTTTTGTGGCGGGAATGTTTTTTGGAGGCGCGGTGTACTTTTTTGATGTCATCCTTGAATTCGAGTTTTCTGACTTCATCATCCGACTCGTATTCGTCGTTATCTTCCTCGTCGTTTTGCTGATCCATTTTTATGTCACCATTGCGGTACGCGAAATAGATGCAAAGGGCTATCAGCAAAGTGGACGCTATCAGTAATAACCTCACTGATTTCAGCCTCATTGTTGTCTACAAAATTAAAATACAAAAGAGTTATATTTCAATCAATCAATAATAACATCTTTTTCACTCTAACGGTTAAACAGACGCTAAACTTATTTTGATGATTGGTTTTAAAACAGTTTTAAAGGTTTAATTTGTAATTAAACGGTACTCATTCAAATATTTTTTGTTTTAAAAAGAGCTACAATTGAGTGATAATAAAATGATTGTTGCTTCAACTGTAATAACACGTCATCTGCATCTGAAAGGTTACAAAAAATGCAAGTTAAGTACAGGCGTGTTGACATTGTAGCCATATAGTGTATTTACTATTTGTATGCGTTCAAGTTGTTATGTATGGGGACTTGACTGTGTATTGTATGATTACATAACCTCCCCCAATCAATCTTCTCTTTTTAAAAACTTCAAATTTTTCACTGTTTTAGATATTATAATTAACCAAAAAAGAGTGTGATGTATACCAATAATTGTTAACGAAAAGTCAATCTGTAACAAGTTTCCTATGACACTTTTTAATTTTATTAACTTCGGTCAGCCGAATTTTTATTTGCGATACTTTTTCAAACTATTAGCTTGCTATATTTATATAAATATTACTACTTTTATATTGCTTTTTTTATGTCAAATTTTAGTGCCCATTTTGATAATTAATCTATAACAATAACTAAAACTTAGGCCTACTAATTTATTTACATCATTCTAAAGTAAAATTTTCTAAACGTGAATAGAGTAATTCAAAATTAAGAAAAAAATTGCTATAATTTTTACTATTTCAAGTAAAAATTATAGAAATTTTTAATATGTTCAATGTATTAAAAACATATATAAATGTATCTTTTCAGTCACTAATCCCTCTAAAAACTACTTCTGATACCATACAGTTAACAATTGCGCAAAGTGATAGCAATTTTATATTGCACAATAGCTTTTAAAATATATATTTAAAACGCATGGCTTCATTTGTTAGACAACAAAAGTTACGTGTAGTTTGTTATATGGTATTAGAGATATAAGAGTATACACAGCAGACGATGTTTATGACAATATAGCTTCTGATTATAACCTATAGTCATAATAGCTGGGGGGTAATATCATGGGCGTCCATAAATAATTAACCAAGGGGTGCTTAATTTTATTTGCTTATCATAGCTCAAAAGTACCATAAAATAAAGTAAATTATAATAGATCATTATTTATGATACATTTTTACTGTTTATTAAGTTAGAGTTGTTACAACGTTGCACTAGCAAGAGCACAATCTAATTTTTACAATATATTTTCGTATATCCATAGGAATATGAGTTTGGATAGAATTATATTTCAAAACAATTATGTAATATAAGAATGTTATAAAAAAATTGATACTACTTCAGTCTCTGCTTTAACTTATATCTTACGTAAACGTTTCATTTATATTAGTAACATATTATATACAGCAGATCTTTTAAATTTTGAAAAATCTAGCATCTCTCTCTCCCCCTTCGTAAATTTAATCAATAACCTATTATAATCTTATTTTTTACGTTGTAAGGCATACATTCTAATATTATGAGAATTCAGAGGGGTGCAGTTGTACAGTCTGCACTCCCACCCCCCTCCCCCCTGCGATGCTCAAGGGAAAGGTTGCATGTATAGCCTTGCAAAAAACGCGCACACGTTTTTATACACATAATTTGTTAACTTTAATAGGCATACGCCTTTACGTTATATATTTTTTCTTGACGTTATTAAGCTCTATAACTTATAACACCGGAGAACAGTTCGTTTAAGTGGATTTCTAGTAAATGTGTTGGAAATGAGAATGCTATTTCATTATATAACTTTATACGAAATGTGGTTCATATTCAAGTTAATTTATAAAATTTTAATTTGTAGGGCCTTTCATATATTGATGAATTTCCAGATGAACTAAAAATCAATAGTATAAATATAACTTAATTTCAGTTTTATAACTTGATTAAGTTCGTATTTGCTTCAAACATTTACAATATTCTTTCAGAGTTTAGACAATCCAGCTATTTTTGATTAATAAGAATTAATTTCTAAGCTAAACATTTAAATGATAAGCCTAATCAAAGCTATTTACTTAAGTTTATTAATAAAAATTAACTTTTTTAATAAAGTTATTTACATTATTTACATGCTCATTTATCATTATTTTCCTATTTTAAACATTTCTGTTAATTGAGAATAAATTCACGAAATTCTGTAACGCCCCTTGCCAAACTGTTTTGAAAATATATTGATTAACTTCATGAGCAATTTATGTTCAAAGTGCTGCATATTCGTTATATTTTATTTCAATTTCTAACATTTTCCTACTAATTTGAGTGATCAAATATTTACTGTTAAAAAAAGTCAGTCAATTTCTATAAATTCTTTGAAAAATCAGTGTTTCAAATATATAAATAAATACATGAAGCAAAAATCTCAAGAATTTATTTTTATCACAACTTCAACAGTCTCTCTAACGTTTAAATTACAAATGAGAAATTTAGTGAAAGGTTAGGTGACCTGACGTCATCACTGCTGAGACAAAGACTACGTCTGTAGGCTACAGATACGTCACACGTTAATTATGTAGGGATGTTGCTTAAGATAAAAAAAAATTCCCAAGGTTGCAGTCTTGACCCCAGAGAGAATCTGACGACCTATTTTTATACTAATTTGTTAAGAAGGATCATTTCTAAATGTCACTTTCTGTAACTTTTATTTTTAGCTCATCTGTTTATCAAATAAAACAATATTTCAGTAATATATTTACATAAGTTACCTCCGTTAAAACAGCACTCTATAATTTAAACGGACTTCGACTTGACAGGTCCAGGCTTGATTCTTGTGAAATCTTAAAACAATGCATATTTTTAGCCTTTATTAAGGTTTTTATATTGAATTCAATTGATCTCTTAAATGCTAAATTTTTGCATATATTAGTATTATTGCTAAATTGTCAAGTTTACATACTGTATATATATATATATACAGCATTTTCGCATCCTTCAAATTTTGATCCAAATGTCAAACTGAAATAAAAAAAAATTTAATTCAATTACTGTCCACCCCCCCCCCCCTAGCTCAAATATTTATACAGATTTATAGAATCTCGACCCTCTGATTTTTAATTTAGTTTAAATTTGTAGTTACAATGGATTAAAGAATTGTGATTTTGAGAAGTTTGACAAGAACAAGTGATTTATAAATAAGGATATTTCATCAGTTCTTGCAATTATTTTTAGCCAGCCAAATGATTAAATATTGCGAAAATATCAATGCAAATTTACTACAGTCAATACTAAATAAGGTGATCCTAGTTTATTTAATGAATTTATGGCTTTTATTGACATATTTGATCCATCAAAATAATATTTTTTAAACCAATGAATATGGCTAACCTTATAAACTTTATGATACTTCGATCATCTTTGATGTGCAATAAACCCGAGCTTTAATTAAAACCACAAACCTTGATTGTAATAATGTTTAGAGTTATTTTACTTGTAAAAAACATAAAATAATAGAATATACAATAATATCAACAACATAAAACATTAAATCAATTGTATAATGAGTCATTTCACATTTACAAAAATACTGTACAATCTGAAATAATAGCAGCTATATAAAAAATCAATGATATATAGTTATAACCCAAGTTAATGTTTTCGACCCTCTAAAAATGATTCTTTATTGCATCAAATATACACTACAAAATAATGCACTAAATCCTAATGGAAGATGGTTGCTCACTTGTTTGTAACTACCGTTAAAAACAAGAAAAAAATGGACTTAAACAGCAAAACAATAAAAACAACTAAAATTATAATCAGTATTCAAAGCTCAGTTAATTATTGTGCCTACTGAGAATCCCCTTAAACGATTAGCAAACAAACAGGAGGCGAGTTCAACTAACGATCCTCTCTCAATCATTTCATTCCAAGCTTTACCAAGTCCAGCATTCTTTGGCCAGTCATCAAAAATAACAACATTTTGTTTCTTCGTCGCAGAGTTACCAAAATTCGTCAAATCCGCGAGCCCCATCTTATAACTATGCCCTCCGTCAACAAAGATAACATCGCAACGATGATCAGGATTTTCCTTGAGAAATTTCGGCACAGTGGTCTTGGAATCTCCGTAATGAAGATGAAACCTGTTTGGGAATCTCTGAGTAAGATACTTAGAAGTTACTTTCGAGTACGCGTGGTTCCCCATGTCGAATGAATGTACAACTGAAATGTTATTCGCAACGAGAAAATTAAAACTACTGTGACCGAAATTAAAACCAGTTTCGCAAACGTTTTTAACGTTTGGTTTCTTTGTGAAATAGTGCATAACTTTCCATTGAAGATCGTGACTGAATCCATCGATGTAGCCTTTCTTGGGAAGGACAGTATCGACGACTTGCATAAAGGCTCCTAGTTCGACGTGAAAGAACGTAGAGTGAAGAGTGAAAGAGGAAACTGGTGTTTCAAGTCCAAAGTATTCCTCGCAAGTTAGTCGGGTACCGTTTTCAGGAATTCTTGTTGGGACGAATTTGATGTCAAATAGCCAGTCCTGTAATAGAGCGTCTTTTGCAGCTCTCATGGATTCAGTTTCTAGGTTATCATTATCATTTTCTTCTTTTTCTTGTTCATTGTCTTGTGTTTTTATTTTGTGGCGGGAATGTTTTTTGGAGGCATGATGTACTTTTTTGATGTCGTCTTTGAATTCGACTTTCTGAATTCATCATTCGACTCGTATTCGTCGTTATCTTCCTCGTCGTTTTGCTGATCCATTTTTATGTCACCATTGCGGTACGCGAAATAGATGCAAAGGGCTATCAGCAAAGTGGACGCTATCAGTAATAACCTCACTGATTTCAGCCCCATTGTTGTCTACAAAAAATAAATATAAATGAGTTTATACATATAAAGTAAATATATAGGTTTACTTAAGGTGCGTTTTATAATGCTTTTTTTAAAAGTAAACATTAAGATTTACTTAAAAAACTAATTTTTTAATCGATGCAAAAATTGATTTTCTTGTAAAAAGCTACATTTCAGGAGAGGCTTAATAAAATGCTTTGTATGTTCGGCTGTAATGACGCGTCTTCTGCATCTAACTCGAATCTGGTGATAAAGAATCTTTAGGTGTACAGGCTTTTTGACCATTTAAGTGCTTTATAAGTGTATTTCCGGTAATATATCTATGTTCAGGGTTCAATTGGCCACTTGACTTAAGTGGCCAATTAAACGCCTACTTAAGACTCGTAAGTACACGTAACTTAGTACTCGTACTTAGTACTCGTAAGTAATTTTCTTCCTCTATAAATACTTTTTCACTGGATTTATACATAATAGTTAAAGTAATTGCTTTAACAAAAAATTATTATTTTGAGTGTGGCGTATACAATAGAAATTTCTAAACGAAAAGAACTAATATGCATTTTAATATGCATCATATGCAAGTAAATAAAAATTCACAAATTTTGCTGTAATTTTTAATATTTAAAGGTTAAAAATGTGTTTTCCAGCCGCCAGTACCTTCATAAAAATACATCTTAAAGATACTTTACTACACTTTTAACAATCGCTGATTGAAAAATGTAACTATTTTTGATCGACAAGAATTAGTGAGAACATACTAATGATAAAACTCAAAAGTTATTTTCATTATTAGTATGAAAATGTTAAGCTTATTTTTCTATATTATGCATTTCTATTATACATTTCTGCTAAATTAGATGAAATTTTACGAAAATTTATAGCCCCCCTTACCTAACTATTTTGCAAAAGATATAAATGACCGAAATGAGCAATTTATGTTCAAA
>JAQIXG010005059.1:0-11946 GCA_034700105.1 Oconnorella tubifera | reverse complement strand
TTTGAGAAAAAACATTTATTTTTGGCTTAGTTATCGCAAAGTCGCTAGGGGGTTGTTTTTTTTTGGCGCACCCTGTATATAACATATATCCTCAAACTATATGTTATCTCATCTGAATTGAAATGCTCTTCATAAAAACAATTTTATCAGTTTATAATGACAAAAATCCAATTATTATTATTAAAAATTAATCACATTTTAAAAAATCATAAAACAAATAATAAACCAAGCGTCAGAGAGATGATCTTTAACAGGAAAGTAATGAACCCATGGCTTCAAGGCCGCATAGAAGAACTCCAACCACTCCGCACCAACGTGAAACACAACCGATCGACAGAGAAAGAGATGCTTCAAACGAAAACTTGCCGCTACTCCCCAAAAATTAAACAAATACTTACAAATGAAGAAAATTCTTTAAAATTAAATAGGCCCTTTAAAATGAAACAAATAAATAAAAATTAGTAAACAACTGAGTAGACATTTTCTGCCAAAGGCCGAATGGGAGTATTTGCAGATGGATATTTACGAATCCGAGTACAAACCGAATAGTTCAAAGTTGTAATAAGTTGGAAGACTGGGAGCGGATAATTTGACCACCGGTCACTTTTACTTCAATATTCCATTAATTGAAAATTCCACCACGATTCTTTTACTTCATGTACTATAACTCCAATTTAGACATTAACAATTAACAAGTAATAATGAACAATTAACAATATTTTTACCTTTAATTACAAAAAATGGACTGGATCGGGGTTCAGCGTACATACCGGCTATTCCATGATGTTATAAGTAGTCGGAGCGCCCAACCAGGTACGCCATTATACGTATGGCTGCGGGACCTAGCAGACATACCGGCCTGCCAAATATGCGACTTACAGCCTTTCAACATCAATGGGCTTTCTGAATGCCTCGCGATCATCTGTATGCCTCGAAGCCTATGACGCGGGAGGGGCCCGCGCTCGTCATAGGCTACGAGGCCTTCAGATGCTCGCGACCATCTGAACGTCTCCAAGTCTATAGCGAGAGAGCGAGACCCGCACGCTGGACCTCTCGACCACGTCCTGTCCTATAAATTCTTGGTTTCATTTTCAATTTAACGTAGAGCTGTGCTAAACATTTTATAATGTATTTGATCACATTATTCCGGTGTGCCTGAAAAATGGACCAATTTTCCTGATAATAGTCAATTTAAAATATATGTATCATAAATATAATATTTAGCGTTTATTAACAGTTAAATTATGATGTTATATATGACAAAAAGCGCGTCATGTTTTGTATTTAAATATAATTTTCGTGAAATATATATTTTTAATAATAAAAAATTATCATTTTGAGCAGCAATTTGATATTAGAAAGAAAAGATACTGAAATTTTATTTTGATAAAGAATCAGATGTAGCTAGGTATCGTGTAGAATCGGTCTCTCATGGTTGTGTTGGGTTATGATTATGTGTAATTGATTTAAGTTTCTTTGTGTTATTTCATTCGGTCATTTGGTTATTTCTGCTGTGCAAAGGGCAGGTTATCGAAAGGGTTTCGATTATATGGATCGTAAAATGTAATCTCAAACATATTAATTTTATCTAAGGGCGTGGTTTAGTGAAGATAAATGCCTTGCTACAGATGATTGTAAACTTAGCTCGATAAATTTGATCAACATTGAATAAATATATTAATTTTAATGCATATTATCCACTATATTGTACTATAATAAAAATAATTTATTGTAATTAATAATTATTAAAAATAATTAGGGTTTCTTCGATTTCGCACCTCATCCAGGTAGGTGATTATATTATATGGGCATTTTTATGAGCCATAATTACAAAACATTAATTTGTTCAAAAGTCTTCGATGTAGTTTGAATTTCGCGATGATACTTATTTTATGACAGTATTTATAAACTAGGTATTTCATAACAAAGATAAAGAGAATTAAAATACAAGTTTAATATATAAATAGAATATTTGACTATACGAAATATCATTAGTATTAATATTCCTATTGTATTGTACTTATTATACGTTTTATTGTCATATAATTCCTTATTTTTTCTTATATTCGTTGTGTTATTTTTATTCTAAAACTTAAATATGGTGCCTAACCGAATGTGATTCTAATGTGAATACTATTTCGTATGTTATGAACAATTTGATAAATATACATTAATTATTTTAAAGAAAACAGTAGCTAATGAAATTTTTTTTTTAACAATAAATGCACTAATATGAATTTTAATTTAGTTCAAGTAAAAAGGGTTTTTATAAACAGAGATAATATTTCAAAAAATCAAACATTTTAGTCATATATATGGTTTAAGTCATTTAAATACGGTTTAGTCAATTAAGTCATAAATATGATTTAAATTCTGATAAATTCATATAATTTTAAACTAAATATTTTCAAAATGTCCAATCAATTTGTTCATCATAACACTATATTATGTGGTTCGCATGTATTTTATTCTATATATTATAGAAATTTAGTTAAAATCTACAATGATAGTAATGATAGTATAGTAATAATTAGTATTTGTAAATAGAGGAAAATATTGTTCATCTCAATCGAAAAAATTGGTTAATTGTTAGGAGAGTAATTAGTTGTGAGAGAGAGAGTGATAAGGAAAGAAAGAGAGGGGGATTAGATAGATTAGATAGGGGGAGGGGGTGGATTATAACAGCAATCAATTTTCATGTCTTTACAGATATTAAAAATTCCACAAGTTATACACGCGTGCGGGTTAAAACAATGGTGCGGGTAATGCAAGGGTGCGGGTTATACAAGTGTGAGGGTTATACAAGGGTGCGGGTTATATAATTTTTGTTTACTATTGTCTTGAAAATACAGTATTAGCCTAAATAAAACAAGGTGAATAAATAATTAATTGAATTAGTATTCTATATATTTAAAATAAGCGTTTAATTTATGCGATTATTTATGCTTGGCTTATTTAAAATGACAATGCGAAAAAAACTTGGCAGTCAATGTGTTCAGTTTTGACTTGCGCTCATTTTTAAAGTAAAGTAAAAATTTCTTGAGTTATTGCTATAAACTTCTTGAAAGCTTCTAACATAGGTTAACTACCAATCATAACTAGCAATTGTATTCATTATCTTCAATAATTGCTGCTAATGCTAAATAAAAATATTTTATTGTTTTATATACAAACGTAAATCTCATAGTTCATATTTGTTTATTGTTTTAAACATTTATATCTGAGCTTGCAAATATCTATACTGCTTGTACAGATTCTGCAGAAATTCTACACTACAAAGTATCTCCTAGAATAGATTGTTCTAAGTACAAAGCCTGCAAACTACATTTCCTGCCAATGAAATTAAGACATGCAATAATGCTGTTGGTGCTACGGCACTGCTGGGGCGGTGGGAGGCACTTATCGGCCAGTAAGTACCCAGGGTGAGGGGGAGGCGCATGTTTTGGACTGGCAACCACTGGTGGTTGGACAACAACAACAAAGGAGGAAATAGAGATGGTGGGGGACTTCTTATGAATTGATTCGGATGTGAAGCGTGAAGAAGAATTGCCAGAGAATAACATTTAAACAGGTTGTACGGGCGGGGAAATTAAAGTGTATATGTATAAATTTAGGTACGGTCTAGGGGTCTTCCGAGGTCGCCAAAAATGGCAATGAAAGAGATTCAATAGCACAAATTATATTGATAAATACAGTTATTTAATTATGTAATGGAAATACAGTAATAGTTAATTTAATTATATTTAATCTATCTTGTTGTTCATTCATTATATTCTCAATCTAGATGTTAGCCTTTCTCCATTCTTTCAAAACCCCTAACTTAACTTAAACTTTTCTCTCTCTGTTCTCTTTTAATTCTATTCTTAATCTGACTCTATAACTTTACTCACTGATGTATCTCTCACTCTCTCTGCTGTCATTATTTGTCAACCAATTAAAACTTAGCCGCTCATATTTATCATAACCTCAGCACCAGCATATGCCCGGCCCCTCGCTAAAAAATTATGATTTTCTTACGAAAATTTCAATTTTTGTTTTAAATTTTAACTTAACTTTGCAAATTTTGAATAATTTTCAATTTAAATGTGTATAGTGTCTATATCTACCTATAACTACATGATTACATACTATGTTACAGATACATAAACTACCTAAGTAAACAATTAAGCATGATACATATGGATAATATAAAATACACTGTCATCTATTACATCGTCACTTCTCAAAGTATATATCAAAGTAATTCATAATTCCCATATTCACCCTTTCTTATCTTAATGTATTATTAACTTATTTTCATCATTGATGATGATCTCTCCACTATAACCTTAACCTCCCCAACCTAAATTCACATTTTTAAAGACACCGAAATTTCGTTTCATATATCATCTTGATGACTTGTTAGTAACTTGTTGTCATCTTCAGTAAGAACTCGGTTCTGAGGTTGGCGGTGGTGTATCAGATCAAGTGGTGAAACCATCAACAGTCTTTATTCTAAAACAATATATAAATCTATAGCAACTACATAAACTTTATTTATTATAGCCTAGTTACATACAATTGTAGTTAAAGTTATATCACTACATATAGTAATTGATCAACCTAAATTGGTCTTAAATATATATTTAAATTCACGCTCACTAAAATATTTAAAACATTGATTGCTTATGCACCCTCGTCGGTCAAACGAATTCAACACAAGTATAAAGTCTTAAAATTTCTTTTAAACAAAATTGTAAAATAATTGAAATTTATTTACACTTAGCAATTTATACAGTTGAAAATTTTCCATGCTTATCAGAAAAATCTGTGACCTACAACTGATGTTTTTATATTTAATTTTGATTTTGTTATCAATAGTAATTGAGAATTTTCAATCGAATCATTTTTCTGCCAAGTTCCATTCCATTAAAATCGTTTTTTGGAATTATTTCATATCTCTCGTTTTGTTCTCAAATTGCACTGTACTCAACAGAATGATAACTATAATATTAATGATTTACTATTCTATTATTTTCTCCCATCATCTACCCCACACTTTTTTTTTCTGATCATTCTCTCTCCTGTACAAATAATGTTAATGTTATTATCATATATAATATTGATTTATCTCTTTCATTTTTGCCATCACTTTCTGAAACTTGTTCATTGTCTACCACGTTTGCAAAATTTACTCGTGAGCTATGTCCTTCGGCAATAAAAACCGATATCATTGTATAATTTTGTTCCAATACCTGTCTCAGTAATTTGGCTTCTAAGATATTCAGCTGGACTCTATTGACAATCTGAGTGGTTTTTCTAAGATATCTGTCACAACCGAAAGCTTGCCAATTGAACACTAAAATTGGGCATACGCTCCCTTCCACAGTTATTGCATTTATTTCATTTCTGCACTTGATTATCAAATCATCTGACAATAAGTGAAATTCTTGGACTATTATTACTAACGTATTCGATCCAGTACTAAATTGCATTGCCAATTTTGTTATCAGTCTCATATTTTTGACTCTTTGATAACACTTACACACTCTTCTATAGATCAATATTGCCATTGCGGTTATGCACATACTTACAATCAATATGAAAAACTAATATTTATTTATTGGAGTAATGAGTTCATTGTATTCGTCAACTCTTTCCTTTCTTTCCATCTGGTAGATTAATTGCAAGCGATCCTTTTCAATTGAATCATCCTCTAGTGCTTGAACTTCCTTTATCAGCTGTTGTTGTAACGTAATAATCATACCTGTAAGTAGTCTTAGTCTTACTGTGCAATGTCCGACTTGCATAGTTAACAATAACATCGTTCCTCCTAGCACTATAGTTAATATTGCCACCCAGTTCAAATGTGAACCAATTTTATGTCGCGTTCTCCTGTTCCCATTTTTCAATGACATACTCTGTCTCAGTGCTTATTCCACATGATTGTGGTATCTTTATTACGCAAACATTGCATCCTTCCCTTGTAACGTCCGCCTTGCCATTATATCGAAATTGATATTTGTCAACTCTTGCTATAAGAAATTTTTCCTCCCCCAGCCACTTTATTGATGTTGTGATAGGTCTTAGCCATATAGTATACTCGCAAACTGCCTTAATTGCCTCACTGTTGTCTTGTAGAATAGCTATCAAGCATTCGCTCAAACTGATCTTTCTCAATACTCTTCTTTCCGAACTATGCATCGCTTTCATTTCCACTTCTATTATTTCTCTCTCTGTTAAATAATAATAATATTGCTGATTTTCTGATACTGCTAGTCCGGGTTCAGAACTTTTCAATATCATTGATGTCATTTCACTGTTCGGGACTATCTGTGGTAGTTTAATTGTGGTAGTGATTAGTTTTATCTTGTATAATTTGAAAGATTCAAATAATGTCAATGAAAATTCTACGTTTACTATCAGTAATTCGTTTAATCGTATATAAGTAAATTTTGCATGCCTATAAAATGTTAACTTATTGACATCCATTAATCTGTACTCTAAATTTTTCTTTTGCAACTCCACAGTTATTTCTATCATTACTTGATCCTATCATTACTTGATCAATCATAGTCCAAGTTATCAATCTACTTGGCAGTCCTCCATTCAATAGCTGTTCCATGCTGTTGAAAAATCCTTCATAAAAAGTTTTTGCTAGCGTCATTGCATGATTCATTTCAATGCCTCTGTGTGCAATATCCATTAAAAATTCAGTTTTGGATGCAATTTCTTCCGACATGCTGTGGAATACCACTTCATTGTTCGGACCATTTTCTTTCACAATCTTCACTAAGTTTTCCACTCTTTCGTTCGTCACTGTTGAAAAACGATGTTAAGTCTTCCACCGAATTTTTAAACGCAATTGTTTGTCCTTTAAAATTTTCCTCAATTCTCTCAATGTTATCAATCACAACTTTTAACTGATCTTCATTTACCAGACCAAATAAAGATGTTCCAAGTTGCCCTACGAATCCTAAAAGTGCTCGTTTTGAAATTTCCTCTTTTTTTAATGCTTCCGGCATGATATCATCAATTGCCCCTATCTCTTCTACGAACATTCTGTGATCTTGTGTTACCATCTGGATAAGGCGCTTTACTGAACCTTTGTACTTGACACAAAGTGAACTCGGATTAATTTGCCTCACCACTATAGACTGGTTGTCTGGTTTGCCATTTAACTCCTCATTTTGCATTCTAAACATCGTTGTACCCATGAATTTGAATTCTGTGTTTTATTTCCCAAAATGAAATCGTAATGGTTTTCTCTAAGTTCTTTAATCGTTCCAGGTATTTTAAATACGAAGGAATGTTTACATGCTCCACAATTAGTTTGTACTTGATGCAATGCTTTAAATAACACACCATGATTCATCCGATTTTCATCTTGCAACCCATGCACTTTAACATCACAAAATAATAATAAAACCGTAATATAAATCATAACCGTTTTCAGTTTTTCCATAGATTTGCTTTAATTTTTTGCATTTCCGGCTAAATAGTTTTTGGAATGTGATTTCTGGATTTCATCAGTCTCCAACCTATTGTCGCAATCCACCTCATGTTTTATCTTTGTCACATTTGCAATGAGGAATAATAATACGTCTTAATTCACCTACATCCTCCTTACCATAACAATATTGTACCTTGAAATAATCTGTTATCCATATGACTACTCGTATCCTTTTCCTTACACTTTTCTCCTTCCCCTTTTTATTGTTACAACTATATTTATGAAACTTCCAGTTCAATTATGAAACTGATTTGCTGACTCATTCACACTACACTGATCCATGCCGCTCGTTATCTGGCTCATTACTCGTCCGCCTCATAAATAGCTGCGCATTGATATCTATTACTCGCTTCTGTGCAATATATCCAAACTCGCATACGGCATATGAATAATTGCTCTTGATAAATATGGTATTACATATCAATCCATTAACCTCTCAACTGTTTTATCACAGCAACGTTATCTCTGACCGTCACTTCTAATATCGCATTTATTTATTGTTAATAAATTCAAATGCCTCTCTCTCTCACTTCAATAAATTCCGTTTCTTGTTTTGTTTATCTCGTTATTTCTCTTTCTCATTTTTTTATAACACCATCTAGATTTTTATTAATCAGATACTCCAGCTGCGCACTATTTAAATATGAACTTTCCTAGATTTCAGTTCTTCTTTAAAATGACAGCTTCAATCTTACTGTCTTATTCATAATTCTTCTCTCACACATCCTCACCATTTCTTCCGATTATTAATATTACTCCTGTCCTCGTCTCCATTGTAACATCACTCATACTGATATTTTCAATCGATCAGTATTGTTCTATCGCTTTTATTTAATTTTTCATTTCCGTTTAAACTCTGCTCTGAGCTGACCATTCATGGTATATCTCTTATGAAAACTTTCAATCAACTCATTTGATATATCTCTCCAATGCTCCCAAGTTTGTTTATATCTCTTCCCATCTATGTTTACATCCATCTTCCCATCCATTTTACTAAATATTGACGATTTTGTCCGGCTTCTCTCATCTTTAATAAATTCTCTACTTTATATACATCGTTTTGTACAATATCTTTCCAAGAATTTACATGATTATTATCCTCATTAACAGTTTGATTAATGCTTTGATTTTTATCCTCAACATTAATACTGCTATCATTTTATTGTACAGATTTATTATCTGTACAACCAAACACTATTATATGTATTACCAAACACTGTAAGTTCCCCGCCCGTACAATCAAGTTGAACAAAAAGAAATTGATTTTCATAATTTATTATCAGAAGCAAACTACTCAAACAAGGAATTACGTGTGCATGGTTTGACAAAACGCCGTGCTTAATATGTGACGCGTATATTCTTTCAATGTCGGAACTAGATTTCAACACTCTAAAAGTTTTTTGATGTGGAGCAGTGGTGTTTTGCGGTGTCTTAAAAACGCCTGAAGCTTGTAAATGTAGTAAGTGCAGATAAGATTTCCAAAAATCACTCATAACAAAACCAAATTAACCATACAACTAATATTAACTCAACTGGACCACTGTTTTCCAAGACACAGGGAAGGGCAGTATGTGATATATGTGTCAGATGTGGCAAATGTGTCAGAAACTTAGATAGAAAAGTGTACACCAAAGGCATAGTCTGCCAAGGTTTTATTGCAGCAAACAATCGATAATTTTATTTAAACTTTGTGCCGGACACCGACATATACTAAGTTACTAATGTTTGTTTTTACCATCAATATTATCTTATTCAAAAATGCCCCCTTAGGAATGTATATTATGGTGTTAAATAAAGTGTGCATCCGAGGGCTAATAAAAGAATATAAATCCGTAAGATAGCCAGCTTCATAAAGAACCTCTTCTACCTCCACGTTTGGCTGAAAAAGGTATATTTGGTTGTGTAAATGCATTCAATTTTTGATAACTACCTCTACTAGTGACGTTGTAATAAAAAACATCGCAGAGACATGAATGTTTATGATAAACAAATTCAGTGATAACCAATATTAATTAACGATAATTAAATTTGCGAGAAACCCTATCCAATTTGTGAAATCCAGAATACCTCACCGTTAAAAAAATAATTCAATGGTATTCAATACACAAGTTCAAGATTTGTCAGAAATGATCTGTGTCTGTCTAGTAAGATTATCAGATATCAATCGGCTACAATCTTGCTAAAAGAAAGTATTGACAACAACATGAATTTGGCTGCAATTCCTGGCGTTATAATTACATTAATCTAATTACTGTAAGTAATTACAGTATATACAGTACTATTAGTAATTACAGTACTGTAAGTAATTACAGTACAGTACGCTGATACCTAACTGTTTTTCGCGTTTTTATTTTAATTTCACCCTTATTGGTCTACCGCCTTTATGAGGCCCGCCCTTAAGTGAGTGCCCTTATGATGTTCGCCCTCTGTGCACGCTCTTATTGATGGATACACAATTTATTTACAGTTGATATTTTGTCTAGCACCGTGGCAGACAAAATATCGACTGAAATTAAAATGAAAACGACGTAATCCTAAAGTCGTGCTAGTAGCACGATGTTAGGATTACGGTTAAGTTTTCAGATATATCTAGGGATAGGGTTTTTACTGTGAATATGGTTATGGCATTCATTATATCGACAGACTAAATATTTGCTGGCGAAGTGTCGTATGCTACAGTAGCTGGAATCCCACAGCTTTGAGGCTATATTGTGGACTTTTATTCTGTGACATTGTTCAGAAATAACATGCTTTTGTTTGACAATAGGTATCAAAGTTTCCAGTCGAATTATTGGAAATAATTCTCTTAAAGAGCTTCTTTGTAATGTTCAAAACGACACCTTACACAGTGATGGCTGTTTTCGAAACACTTGCATCAGTCTGCTCAGTTTGGCGACAGACGATGATTCAAAGAGCCTGGTTTGAAACCACCATCAGCAGAGAAATTATAATGCAAGGTAATATTTAAAATAATATTGTCAATTTTACTCTGTTAGTACATCAGTGTATTGTCAGCACTAACGGAATTCGCAACAAAAATAGCAACATAAATAAATGAAGAACAACTAATCATCGTCAATAACGTCTAGTGCATTAAATGTCGATGATGCTATTAACATACATCAAACAATTGCTGCGACATAATTCATTAACGGTTTTATGTAACAGTGACGCAAAAATGAAATATTATACATTGTATTATGCACATATCATTCTATATAAAGGTTCTTTATAGATGAGTTTCCTATGACATAGACGTCAAAATCAAGATCTTCAACAAACTTTTGGTGACAAAAACTTATCAATATCTACTTTCAACATTACAAATATGAAATTTAGTTTAATTCCAAGACTGAAGTCTATATACACTCTGGAAAAAACTTAATGTAATATTTTTTTAATTGTAAGTATTTAACTAAACATATTCTAAAATATTTAAAACAATTATTAATTTTAATAACGATGTCGATAAATAGAATTTAAACAAAAATTATATATCAGATTTTGTATAGTCTTCTTTAGAAAAAATATTTATATGAAATTATGTAACGAAAATTAATCAATTGATTTTTGAAGTTTTATTTACTGTCAAAATTAAAACTCTAAGAATATAATATTGTAAGTATACGCCCTACTAAATGAGTCTTGTTATCACTAAGGCTGTGTATTTTTGTTATATAATTGTGATGAAAAATTGATCTAATTTAAAATGTAATAAATCATCTATATTTTAATAAGAGACTAATAGTGAGTTAAGCGAAGCTAAAATAGAGTTCAACTCTACAGTCATGGACAAAAGTTTGAAAAAATGACCAACAAGAAGAGAAATTTTGTTTTATCTTTCATTCTCGTTATTTACAATAAGTTTTTTGGGGCAATAATTTTTTATATGTTGGCAATTAATTTCATTTTGACGCGCACAATCAATTTTTAAAAACTGGGCCATGGCTCGCGGAATATAACCCCCAGGCTCTTTATTAGACTGGCATCCTGCGCGATTAAGTGATCTCCAAATGATGTCATTAAGTCGCGCGGTTCTCATTTGACGGCCAGCGCTTCTTTTGCAAGATAGACCGTAAGCCCGCCTGGTATCTACCGCAGCGCCAGACTATGTTTTTATCAATTTGATTTTATCCATCACTCGGGAATGAAGTACCGAGTAAAAAAAAATTAAATTAAATTAAGTAATAATAATAATAATAATAATAATAATAAATTTCAAAAAATAATAATAATAAGAAATAAATTTTAGCCATTCAAAACTACTGTTTTTATCCACTCCATTTGTTTTTATCAAAATCTTGGGAATGAAGTACCAAGGTAATAAAAAAAAAAATAAAAAAAAAATAATAATAGTAATAATAATAATTTTTTTTTAAATGGATAAAAACATAGTCTGGAATGGCTAACCTTCGGGATCACTCGGGACAATAAATGATCCTCTAAAACATACA
>JAQIXG010005058.1:0-11948 GCA_034700105.1 Oconnorella tubifera | reverse complement strand
TAAATTCTCAATGTTAAAATTCCCGATCTAAATTTCAAAAATTTATTTTAAAAAAATGGTGGGGGGTAGAAACGAAATTTCTGTATAGGTCTTTGCTACCAATCAAGGTCTTTCTATTTCACCACTTCCGGTTACGTTTCACCTCGTTTCTCAGAAATTAAAGCCGCTTATGCAAATTCCATTTCTGCAAATTAGTCCATCCCTATCAGTCAGCAGGATTAGTTACTTAGTCATATGTTGTGAATGGAATGTACAGAAATCAATTGATGAGAGAACTCATAGAAATTATTCGTTGGTAAAAGCAGGAAGAGTACGTAAAAAATAAAAGCATTGTTTTTCTCCAAAAAAGACACAGATATGCATACAACCGATATGCATTTTTGTTGATTTTTTTCCGTAAATCCTCATTCTGTTTAACTTTGAAACATTATTCTTAAATATTCAAGATTAAAATATTTAGGATCCTGAATATTTAAGCATTATTCTTAAATATTCAAGATTCGTAGGCCCAACTGTCTCCTGTAACTTAGCATGAAGCTAACTAACAAGAAGAAAGTGTAGAAAATAAAGGAATTAAATATCACTGCATTGCTTATGTCATTCAATCAAGTTTTTAAATATTAGCCTATTGTTATGCTTATTAATTTAATAAATTATAAATTAAACAGAAAATACAGTTGCAATTTTTTGAAATATAGAAATTTATAAACAATATGTGCAAAAATAAATACCCTAACCCTATACTGTCAATATTATATTTAATATAATGTGCGATATTACATTTTAAATTAAATAATTACAATAACGAATTCTTAATAAAATTCATTCGCATTTTACATAATAGAATGAATTAGCTAACAATTATCAAATATGCTACTATAGTTATTATATAACAATAAATATTTGCATAATATTTAGATAACTACAAAACTCAACAAAACACAAATGGGTTACTCCTCACTTGATAGTGAGGAGTATTCCTCACCATAAAACCAAAACAATTTAGAAATAATTGGTTATCATTAATTTTTCATTCTTGGAAAGAATAAACAATTAAAGATAACCAATTTTTTTGCATTATTGCAATTATAGCAGAAATTTTACGATAAGTTAAAAATTATCTCTACATCAAGAGAAAAATCTAAATTTTACCGCGGCTTCTAGAAAATCTATTTACTTTCAACATTTTAACATTAAAAGTTTTGAAAAAATCTCAATAACAAGCTGATGGTCTGATAGATGGAAATGACAAGTCCAGATTCGATTTCAGTGACGAATTGCTAACTTGCTGCACCATTTAGTAAGTAAACTAATTCAAAATGACAAAATGGTAGATGCGTTTGAGACATAGTTCATTTAATACGATAATCCTGACAATAAATTCAAACAATATTTACAATATATGATAATAAACACTATCAATTTCTTGAAGTGAAATAAAATACCAAAAAATAAAAACAGCTGGATAAGATGCACACTAAAAACTAATATTAAATCAGTTAAAATATATAAGATTTCGAAAATAAAAAAGTAAAATATATTCTCTTATAGATAAGAAATTAAAGAAAAATAAATGTTCAAATAGGAATGACAAAGATAACATTACGTGTTTAGTATTCAGAGACAATTTATAAGCAAATGCGATTTTATATTATAAAAGTCTTTCTAGAAAAATTATCAAAAATTAGATTAAGATTTATATACAGTCCATTTATCTTAGCAGAAAAAACACCATCATAATGATGTTTTTTCATAAAAATGTTTTTTGATAATTGATTCATCAAATTTTGATCATAAAATTCACGATGAAGCTTAATAATTGTAAATCAATAATTTTTTTTTTAATTTAAGATCTATTAGTATAAATAATCAATATATACAAAATGTTGACCCACATTATGTACATCAAAACGGTTTACTTATATTCATAAATCAAGCAGAATACTTACTGTGTAATATTTGTGATCAATTGTAGTATGTTGTAAGAAAATATATCAAATGTTAAATGTTCAATTCAGGTATCAAGAAACACAAATATTAATATTAAGAAATGATCGTAGAATCAATAGAGAAAAATAAAACTATTTCTGAATGATCCATCCACTAAAACATAGTTTCATTCACTTGGTCAATCACTGAATAAAATAATAAATAATCAAAACTAATATTGATCAATTAATGAATCAAACGTTTAATCAAATATGTCATAAAACAATATACAATATATCATACATACATTATAAATATGCAAATAAGATATTTACTACAGCCGCAAGTCTTAGTGCAAAAGCATACATAAATTTTTGACTGAATCAGAAAAACTGTGTTTTAGAAAAGAAAGACATATTATAAATATGTCTTAACATATTGTCTATTATAAATATGGCTAAACATATTGTATTATCATGTAACATGGGGGGGAAGATGGGAACAGATATTAAATTCAAGGGAGGGTTTATCAAGAATTAAATTTAAAAGAATAGCAGCAGTTTTGCTATATATCGCTATCAGAAATTTAAGCATAATCTATATAATAAAAATAGACAATGTACAGTAAAAAATGCTCAATTTTAGATTTGTCAGTTTTACATCGACTATTTTATATTTTAATACGAAAATAAAATTATACTATTAGAAACACTCCACACTATAGCCTATCACAAAAGTTTTACTGCATCGCTGCGCTTTAACTAGTATGTACAAATTCATGTATCACACGTAATATAATCACATAGTAGAAATAAAATCATGCATATCGAACTATTAATATACAATATGTAGCGAAATTATTGCCTAGATGGTATATACAGAGTACACAATTATGATCGTTTCAAATCTACGGATAGTTTCACGAGTAACTCTACTCAAGTCAATGTTTATATTAACACTATATACACATAAACAAGAAGAAACTAGAACAAGATCGCGATTAAGCTATACTAAAGAAATTTACTTCAAACTTCTCACACATGTAAAGTCAATCTAAGACTAATACATAACAAGAGAAAGAAACTGAAAGAGAATGCAAGTCTATTACAACTAGTTATAATAATAATATTCAAAACGTTAGTACTATAACATTCCAGTTAGAAAGCACAATTTAAAAAGAATACAATAATATTGATCAGTTGTAATGCAATGAAACAATAGGTAAAATCTTATAAACTGTGAGAATTGACATTAACATTTTATAAAAAGAACTTTGAACACGCATTGTCTTAAAATCATTTAACTGATAGACCAAGATTGATACTGTCATATATCAGTTGACTAGTCTCTTGAGAAATATTCTAAAGAATCACTCAGACATACTACTTGATAAAAAAAGTTGACATCAATCACCTAAATGTATGCAGAGAATGCATTAATAAGTAACCTTTAAATATAATCATAGATATAATACAGTAAGTAGTCAAATTATAGCATGTTAAACTTATAACTCTGCATAACTATACTAAATAGTAATATATCTATCTAGTGAAGTCTTAGAAGGTAAACTAAACAAATTACACCTTACTTTTCAATCAAAAAAACAGTCAAAATAATTACTTCCATCACCAAAACCAACAATCATTCAATTCCACTAACAAGACTCTCTCAACATCGCAAGCATTACCTAAAGTATATCGGCAAAGGATGCGCCTCTGTGTTAAAAACAAATCTCTTATATGGAAACAAATCCTCATCGCTGAACAACAAATAGAAATATTTCAACGTTTCCGCTAAAAAGAAAGATTCCATTTTATCGCGTAGAGTCAACTTTCCCTTCACGTCTACATTTTCAAGTCCGGCGTACCCGAACTCTACCTTGGTGTGTTTCTCAAACGATTCAAAGATCGCCCAGCCCCAGTCCCGGTATTTCTCGTCTTTAGTTGCGATATATAAGTAGTAGAGACTTTCGACTGTTTCGGGTCGTTGTGCATTGTAACGATTGCTGAACTGAATGATAGAAATAGAATATCGGTATAACGTTTAGTTGTTTTAGATAGATATTTATTTCTCGAGTCAAAGAAAAACACGATAACAATTACACAGATTAAACCGTTTGATTATCCAATTCAATCTGATGTAATATTTTTAATTTTAAGTGAAAAATTGATGTAATATTTTTAATTTTAAGTGAAAAATAATGCAACAAACACGCAATTGACCATGTATTTAAATTACATTACAAATATACTATAAATAGTCACTGTGAAAACACGCATGATAATTTTTAAAATAGAACTTTAATAAAAAAATCGCCATACCCCAACATAGATATCTTTGTCAACTTTATCATCCAGATTCATTCCTGCAATCTCAGGACTCAGTCCTGTTGGTGTACTTCTGTACATCTCATAACAAGTTGCCGTTAGATTAGCAGCCAAGTCAAGATGAGAGGAATCGAGTCCATGTAATGCTCCTAGGGCCAGTGTGCCAGGCAGGAAACAAGCCAAGTGCTCCTGGAAAATAAAATAGTTAACTATTAAGTTAAAAGTAGCATTTAACATCATCTTGATAACCGGTAAAAGGATAAGTTTTATGGGTTAACAATCAATGCTAACCTATAAAACATCATGGGTTAACATTTACGACCATCTTGAATGTCACCCTTAATATCTTCATTTTGACAATCTTTGTAAATTATGCATCTTTCAAAAAAGCAGCAAATTGTAAAATTTAGCTAGTTATACTGAAATGTAAGATAATGTAACATATACTAGCATATAATCTATAACTGGATGCCACAAGTAATTTCTTATCTCTAAAGTAGACACTTTATTCATAGTTCTTACTGAACATTTAATTTACTATTTCTTTATAAAAGATTTGAAATAAACTTCCCTCTATTATGAGTAGCTTAAATTCATTTACAATAAACTTTATTTAAATCTTATGACAAAGTTATTAATGCCATATATTTCATTAACTTGTTGCACCCTTTAGTAAAGCATCCTGATTAAACAGTTATATAATTCATGGATGGTAATTTAGATTGAAACTTATTTGGATCTTAAATGCTATTCTTTTTCAATTCCAAATGCATTACAAAATGAAAAACTACAAAATATCAAATCGAAACATTATTCAGACAATGCAACACTTCATCATTAAAATAGAACAAACGAATGACACCTATCCTACCATCTCCGATCTGAAAGTAGATTGATCTGGATTCAATGCACCAACAAAACCAAAGTGTCTAGGAAGAGTGTAATGCAGTAAGTGTTTCTTTATTCCATCCACAGCTGTCAGGTAATCTTCCTTTAATCTTCAAAAGTATAAACTACAAATCATTAAACTAATGAAAGAATAATTGATGCAAATATTCTATACTTAATCAAAAAGACTGTGACAAAGTGATCACTAGCTTTATTAGAAAATTGATATTCTAGAAAAACTTGGAACTGAAAGATCCCAGTTTTGAGTCCTATGTGACTGGCAATATTTAAAAAAATCTGCTGCTCCTTTAGCAAGTGTCTAATGCATCAGACAAACCCTTGATATTAACAATTTATCTCTAATACAATTTATCGTATTTATCCATTCATTATGAATTCAGAGATTCATTGCTTCAACTTATACCAATACTAATAATAATAACCCCCATTGTGACGATAAAATATATGCATATTTTATCACAAAATGGAACATTATTATTTATGCCCAAATAGTTTACCCTACAACCAGTTAATAACAACACCCACAAAACATAAAGATCGCACAAGCAAATGCATCAATAATCACATCTATAATGCTCGCTGCATACCGATCATTTTTCTTTCCCGTTTGTATCCACTGCTTCAGTAGATACTCGTAGTAGCTGTCCCCACTCGCGCCCACTGTCAATTCAGCGCGACGAAACTTGCCCGCCTGCGCGTTAATGAAATTTGGAACGAGGCCGTTCAGCTTGCCAGTCATGGTGTGCAACTTGGTGCTGATGGCTCTAGCCAGTTTCTACAGAAAATGCAATATTCGCAACTTACAATTTAAATTACTAAATAAATGGATTTTTTGATGATTGTAAATCGATAAGTCACATAGAATTTAGAGATTCATTGGTTGCTGACAGTTTATAAGTGTAAAATTAGATAATAGCTGATATATTTTCACATTATTCGAGGGCATGCAATTAGAAATTGAATCATAGATAAGAGATTTAAGAAAACTATTGAATACAGTAGTAAAGATAATAAAAATAATAAAGAAAATAAAGAATAGGTAAATAGGTAATAATCAAAGCACGCGCACTAATCATCTCAGTGATCATTTATCAATTTTCTAGATAAGCCATTGAAGAACTCTACGCGAACTACATATGTGTCTACCAAGTCAATTATTACTAAATATCACTATACAACAACTATTCATGATGTAATTTATACATCATAAATAATGACCATAATTTAAAAGCCATGTAAACTGAACTCTGAAATGGATTCAAATTCTGAACATTTCTACCTCAAAGCTCTCCATGTGACTAGAACGCGACAGATCAATGAGTTCTAGTTGTATTGTGCCCGCCTCAGCAGTACTGATGTCAGAGAATTGTGTTGCCTGTGTGTGAAGATTAACTCTGATGCATGGGATCATTGTTTTGCTATTTAGACAAGGAATCAGCCGATTACCAAAATCAATCTGAATAAACACACTGCATTCGTAAAGAAATTAACTAAATTATTTACTTTATTACTTTTTCACACTATTTAATGAACAATATATTTCTTGCTAATACAAATTTGCTATTGATTTCAAAGATTAAAAATGTATCAGAATTGCTTCAACTATTACACTGTGCCTTTAAAAGCATTATAAAAATATAATAAACACAAACAGTAAAAACAATAATAATGTCCTAATATATAATATGACCCAAAATAATAATAATGTGACTAGAATGAGATTAATTTTATATTTTTAAACCACTATTGTATTCAAAATAATAACACAAACTATAGCAACAACACAAAATCTCACAGAATTAGATTAAAAATATCAAAAGTAATCAATTTATAACGGGGTGAGATTAAAGTAAAATAAAAAATTCATTATTAAAGAATCATTAAAGTCACTGAGACATTTTTAACATGTAATTATAACCGATCAATCTATATAATCACAAAAAGATAACATTGCAAAAATAAAGTTGTAAAAATATAAAACTGTTCTTGAACATTAACTGCGTAATAAAATAATAAAATATATGTACAGCAACAGCATGTGGCGGTATAAAATATAAATAATAACAAAGCAATTAACAATAAATTTAAGTAATCCATCACTTTATTTATTATTATTTATCTTTCTATAAGAGTCTTAATAGTTGCGCTGTAGTCAATCAATTGCTAAACGTGGTTCAAATATTAGTAAAATATTCAAATTTTATCACTGTCATTTTCAACAGCTTAGAGTGCAACAAGTTCGTGCAATAGTGAGCATTCACCTGGGATCAAACTTGAACCTGTTGTATCTGAGTCCAGCACTCTAACCACTTCGCTACAGAGCCTTGACATAGTTCCAAGAATCTTGTATAACGGGTTATATAGATGAAAATAAAAAAATTTAACATTACAGAGAAGAAATGACTAACTGCTTTGTCCAGAAACATTTTATCATTGCTAAGATGATAAGCGCTCAGTAGTCCACCTAGACCTCTAATGATGACCTCAAATAGCTGCACTTCAACATCACGTTCAAAAGTCATGTTATGAGCAACCCATTCTCTCGCCAATGCAAACTCTGCATAGTATTCAACCAATGATAAATATTGTCAGTCCTTTTATAATAGAAAGAGAAAATATTAATCAGCAGAAATTGCCAAACTATTTAGATATCAAATTAAAATAGTTTACTTCTTCAGAATAACCGTTTCAATGATGCATTAATATAAACTTCATAAATTATTGTAGGCTACTCAAATAAAGATACATCTATAAGTTTCAACACTAGTAAAAAAAATAAATATAAAAATTCTAACAAAATACAATACTGCACAAATAAGTAATCAAACAATTTATATAATAACTGGAAAACATATTTTTTATATAGCATTTATCAGAAAGCATACATAATGATAAACTAAATGAATTAAATGACAAATACATGTATAACAGGATTTGCTCAAGGCTAGTAAATACAACACTAATAAGGATCTCATCAATGCGTAAAATAACATCAATTGGTAAGCCATTCATTTTAGTATTCAATGAAGAAAAATGTTATACAATTTATCAATGATAAAAAATCATTATAGCCCAAAGCTCTTAGTAATTATTCAAAAAATGATAACAAAAAACTAAACTTTAAAATAAATTACAAATTAACAACTTCGTATCACAATATTAAAAAAAAAGTATAAAAACAAGCGTAACAAAAGAATAAACTACAAAGACAAAGCGACTTAATAAAGTCCAATTACCTTCACGTAGACCCATAATATACATGGTATCCAATGAATCTACGATAGAGACACCGATATGAAGCCAGTTCAACCAGCCCTTAGATAGAGGCTTAAGTTCATCCTTACCCCAGGCATACTCAACGTAATTCACCCAGGCATGTTTAAATGCAGCCACGACCGATCTCTGTCTTTCATTCTGAGGTCCTGACAATTTACAACAGAAGTTCGCTAATTTTAAGCAATGAAAATAGACTGAAAAAACTTTGATGTAAAACGTCCAAATGGAATGTTGACAAGAAAATATATATGAAAGATTTCAAAGATCAGCATATATTAATATTCTTTGGAATACTACAAGGTCTAGTCACAGGATTAACGATATATTAACTTTTTTATATTCATAATACATGTAAAATACAACGATCATAAGTATATAAAAAATCATAACTACATAAAATGTTTTTTTCCTTCAATTTTTGACTTTTATAAAAGTTATAATAATCTCAAATCGATTTGACAGCAGCAGAGCAGTAATTTTTTTAACGTTTTCTTTTGCTGTCATATGATATTATGATAGCAATGTCATATGATAGCAATGTCTTCAATGCATTGATTTGTAAATTCTATCTATTTAACAAGGAACAATGATAGCATGAAATTCAAACTGACACCAGTCAACACAAGCATTGAAATTATTGAAAAAAAATCAATATTATTTGATCTACACAGTAATGTTGTAATAAAAATTAAATACCATACGTATAGGTATATAACTCCCAATGTAAAATAAATCAATTTTACTAGATATAATTCAAAAAATTTACTGACAACTAATCCAATATTAATATTTATAAATACATGATACAAATATAATTAATAATGTTCTTAATAAAAATAGAAAATTTAATAACAAGAATCAAAATAAGAATCATTCTCTAATGTTGTCTACTGTCAAGTTTCTGGAGCCTGTTTAATTAAAAAACTACTTTTAGCTATATACTGGTTAAAATGTGCAAGGCCCTTGGCAATTACAGCTATTTCATTGGACTGTAGCGTCATTTGTTTTCAATGATGTCGTGCTACTAAAATAAAATCATTGTGCAATTTAACCCAATTTTAACAAATCGATACATATGTATGGATTCTGTACATATGTACGCTTCCTGGAACCCAACATGAGTCAGTTATGTAATGCTTTTAATATGGCAATGAAGATATTCATAGAATTTTATTGAATGACCATAAAACAATAATTCAGTTATAAATGACTCCACTGACCATTAAACATTATTGGTAAGACATTAACAGCAGATGAGTTTTGCACAATATCTTCAATTCTGCTGCTCATCTGAAATAAAATCATCACATTATCTTTTAGATAAGGCATAAACAAAATAAGATACGCACAATTTTAACAATTAATTGGCATTTAATTTTTAAAACTTTAATTTTGACAATGTTGTAAATTTGCATGCTTAGAATTGTTTAGTTTTCCTCAAGACACTAAACAATTTAATGATTGAACTGTAAAATGGCTTCAAATTTCAATAACAAATAAAGATTTGAATTGTGCAGGAGGAAATAAACTTTCATAACAGAAACGTGTTATTAATTAAAAAGAACATCTAAATCATTCATTTTCTTGATCTCGATGTATATTATACATATGAATTTCACAACTGTACAGGTCAAGCAACAAATCACAATGTTCCTTACCAATCAGCAATAAATGTACAACATAGCAACATAGCAGCTGAACTATAGTTACATTAAATGAGATATTTAGTTCAGTTTTCAATCTTTAACCCTATATACGTTTCCACTATTTTAAACACGCTACTAACCTGCAAATATTATAATTTTAAAACAAAATAACTTACAGGAGTCAATAGAGCTCGACCATCCCATATATCGTTCTTGGCTTTGCCTTCAGTGACTGTGTCCCCAAAGTTTAAAGAAATCAGCAAGTAAGTGACACAGACTAGAATGGCAGCGGCTATGATGTAATGAACTCGGCGACGACTGGTTGTGATGCCGCATATCCTACCAAACTAAACAATTCAAAGATCGAAAGTAAAACGGCTTCAAAATAGTCATAAATATTTCATCGAGTATGTGGTAAAATCAGAAATTTGATTCAATCTGATGATGAGGAAGAATGATCAGAAATTGGAACAACTTATTTAATTATAAAACTTAGCAATATATGATAACTTAAACTGTTTAAAATTATTAAAATATAAAATTAACATTTATTTATAAGACTTGCATTGCGGTAATATTCTAGTTCATATTAAATTTTACATATATTAAATGACAAATTAATGATAAATAGGAGAAAAGTGATGCTCAAATATAAGAAGAGCGTACATTTATTTATATACCGAGCAAAAACATAAATTAATAAAAATTACTACTACTACTTAATATTAAAAGATAACTAGATCTAACCATGTTTCTAGTAGCAGAATGCTTATGAGGATGCGAGTACAATCTATGAAGATAATTTATCCTTAAGCAGTAATTAAATCCAGCAGTTTATCGGATACATTCGAGAGTATGAGACAAAATTTTACAAACTTCTTGCTCAAATAGTCTCACTATTCCATTATTACAAGAAAATTTCTGCAATTACGTGACAGAATTGATCCAAAAAATTAAATCAAACACAAAATTATTTTAAAATAGACTTAACGAAGAAATTTAACATTTTTAACGAATTTTATACAAAAGGAGTGCAAATAGATACACGCAGATTTTTAATCTTAAACTTAAATCCTAATTAGACCCTAACTATAATCACGCAGTATCTTAACCCTAAACATTAATTTCATAATCCTAACAATGATAAGATTGAGTTTATACTTAAATGGTATGAACCGAAACACCGAATGCAAATAAAAAGGCACGATTTTTTAGAAAGTATTCTATTCCCCATTATAATACAAACGCATTTAGGCGAACAAAGTTATTTCTCTTCAATTTTCATTTAAATTTACATTAAAATGTATTTTACAATAATTAACAATTTGTTGTCCGCGTAAAGTTGCCGTCAGAATTTTTTGTAGCATTATAATAATAAACTGGACATTAAATCTCAAACGTTATAATAGTAGTATTCTAATAATAAAATTATAATAATAATATTAATACTAATAAGAATTAACTATTTTAATAAAAATTGTAATATTAAATATTAATTAATAATATTATAAATACAAAATAATATTATAAGTACAAAAATTAAATCTTATGATAACAATTATTTATCCGCTCTTTAGATTTTTTTAAGACTTTTTATTGATAAGGGAAATATTTTTTCATCCTTTAGTACCCCCCTTTCAATCCTTTGTGTCTTGAACTATCTTTGAAACTTGAATTTGCAACAAAATACTTTTAATTTTAACTTAACTCATCGTGTATTGTTATATTAATTCTGTCTTGATGTTTGACTTCTAAGTACATGTAATTTTTAATGGAATCGACCGATGGTCAAGCAGTGTACACCGAGGGTTACTATTATCGGAATAAAATTTGACGATCTTCTGTTTGTCATAACCTTTTC
>JAQIXG010005057.1:0-11949 GCA_034700105.1 Oconnorella tubifera | reverse complement strand
CTCAATTTACAGTCCTTCCTTCTCTTGTAAACGTGTAAAGCATTGCAATAGCAACCGCTTATGACACACCACCGCAATCATCACTCGGTGCTGGAATTGACACATTTGAAGTGGGGGGATAAAATATGGATTTTTTGTGTTAAGTCTACTTAAGTGTTGATCATATCTTTTTCAAATATACTGTGCTCAATATTACGTTAATAATGCCACTGTGCTAAAGTTTTAACATTTAATATATGCCCATAATAGTTTCAAACAATAGGAAAATAATAATTTCAAACTGTAAAGAAATTTCATATTTTAACACTTTTTAAAAATAAATTACACAGCAAAGAATTACTGGACATGTCGTTCAAAAGTTATGTGTTTGTTAGTATATAAACGTATATATTTTGTGTAGTTTCAACTTTTCAGTATATTAAATTATAAACTCGATGATGTCCTTACTAGCCGATAAAGCCGATGATGTCCTTACTAGCAAGGATATCATTTGTGATGGAGGGCTGGGGGCATTACCCCTTTGATTTTAACAAATTAAGTTTTTTACTCGTAGGGTCTATTTGAGTGACATCACTCAAAAACTAATATGTATGCAAAAATTCCCCCCCCTTCAAGAAAAAAGAATGTTACTTTTAATAGTAATTATCAAGCATTATAATATTCCATAGATTTTTCTGAGGAAAATTTATTACCCGTTTACAACAACTGAAATAACATACTAGTAATACAATATTAATTCAGTAATAATTTTCTTTATCATAAATTAAATACCAATATTAATGGCAATTTATTAATATATTCTGTTAACTGTTAGCAATAGTAGGATAACTAGATAATAATTTCTGTTAATAAAAAAGGTATTGAATCTTTAAACAGTACAAATATAGTTAATTACAAAAATGGAATATTAATACAAGTATTTTAATATATATATTAGTACAAGCCATTTTAAATTTGTAAGGTCATTTTAAATACGTAATTAATACAAGTCATTTTAAATACAGATAAATTATGTTAAACCAAATCAAAAATTAAGTTTGATGAATAATCTTTCAATGCATAAAAATCAACTAATCTAAATCAAATTTTAATTTTTGTTATGCTATATCGAACATCTCACAAGTCTTGATCTTGATTTTTAAAGTGATGACCTTTTTTTTTGGTTATCGCTACATTTATTTGGGCTGACTCGTAACATTCAATTCATTCAACTGCACAACAAACATTTATCATTTAAAAAAAGTCCTTTCAATCTCGGGGGGCCCCCTTGGCCGGGGGGCCCTCAGCACCTGCTGAAAGTGTTTCAATGTAAATCCGGCCCTGTCATTAAGGATAATTTTTGTTTATGGGTAGGCATTACTATATATAGCACACCTTCTAACAATGAAAGTAAACAACTCAATTGAATAACTAGGAAAGAAAAAGGAATAAGAAACTTATAAAATGTTACATTTTTAAGACAATTTAAACCAAAATTAAAAGTAGTAATAAAATACTAACTACAAGTTTTATAAGTTTATTTATTTACAACAATAAATTTAGGAGAGGATTGGAAACCAGAATTCATTGTTGTACAATAATTATACTTAGAAGTTCAAATCTCTTTGACAGCATATACTATTCCACTCAAAATAGGACAAACTGTCAATAATGTTTAAAAAGATAAAAGCACTTACACAAAGTTATTTATTGGAGATACTTCAAACTAAAATGAATAGTAATAATAAAGTAATAACTACACATTTTATAAGTTTATCTATTTACGACAATAAATTTTGGGAGAGGATTGGAAACTGAAATTTATTGTTGTAAGGTTGTAAACTTTTAAGTTAAAATCATTTTTAACAAATAACAGACTATGCCACTAATAAAATAGACAAAGAATTAGTAACTTAAAAAATAAAGGAACAGATACAAAGTGACATTTTTGAGACTATTAAAAAAAACAATAATAATAAAATAATAGCTATAAATATAATAATATTGCATCTGTTTATAT
The DNA here is from genome assembly GCA_034700105.1 of Oconnorella tubifera. Taxonomy (NCBI): domain Eukaryota; kingdom Metazoa; phylum Annelida; class Clitellata; order Enchytraeida; family Enchytraeidae; genus Oconnorella; species Oconnorella tubifera. The sequence goes on along the minus strand of JAQIXG010005057.1, from coordinate 9,950 downwards.
AATGAAGTATAATAATAATGTTTATATAATAATATATAACAATAATGTATCTGTTTATAACAATAAATTTTAGAGAGGATTGGAAACCGAAATTTATTGTCCTGAAATAGTAAACTATAAGTTCAATTCTCTGGGACACACTGTATAACATGCTACTCTAATAATAAAAAGGTACAACGCGTAAATAAATTTCAAAAAGAGATACGCACTTATATACAAAGTTAAATTTTTGAGATACTGTAAACCAAAATTAACGGCAATAGTAAAATAATAATCAAAAATCTAATAAGTTTATCTATTTACAGCAATACATTTTGGAGAAGATTGGAAACTGAAAGTTATTGTTATACTTATTTAACTTTTAATTTTGATTGTTCATAACGACATTTTGATATTAATAATAAGGAAATACATTAATATTTACTCTCTTATACAGTATATTTGTAATTGGATGCTTATTTATATGTGTTACAATAATGTTAATAATTAAGGCTTATGCAATATTTATTTATTCAAATAACTAATGCTGTTTGTAGTTTAGATGGGGATGGAGAGGCGCGACCTCCCCGTGGTCACCCCTGGGCAACGCCTTGAATTTGTGCAAGGCGGCTAACAGTGCCTCAGTTTTGTTGTTATTTATTGTTTTGTGGTGACTATTTAACTACAGAGCTATTGTCTGATTGGATGCTTGTTATACTCTACTTTGTGTCTTTCTCCAACAAATGTACTTGTATTTGAATTAGAATTATTGGTAATAGCATTTGAATTTGAGCTTTTTTTAATTTGATTTTTTTATATAATAATGTTAATAAGTAACATAATTGTTAATTATTTGTTTATTAAACTGATTAAAAAATCAGAAAATTAATTTCTAGCGCCAAATTGGCTGAGCGCCAAAATATCTTTCTTAGATTAAATACTTAGATCTCTAACTAATCAGTCTTGATGCTTTGTTTTGCTATTAATATGTTAAATAATTTGCTTGCAGTCGCTGATTCAATCAGAATTGCATCTTGATACAGGTTTTAGGTAACGAAGAAGGAAAGTTGTTGAAACTCGACAGGGAGTTGTTAAAACTTGCCTCTTGTTAATAAACCAGTGGGCCTGCAATATGATTTTTGGTTATATTAATCTGTTTTTTTATTTTTTTTATACATTATAGTGTTATCATATTAACTTACTAAGCCTTCTAATACGATAAAATATTTTTTTCATTAAGCGCTGTTCTAATATTTTATTCTTCGTGTGTTTCTTCTACTATCCTGGCAAAACGCAAACATAGGTTTTTTCGCTTGCACTGGAAAATGAAATCCGCTCTTTGTGACATCGCAAAATAACTACAGGCGATGACTATAATTAACAGAAAATTATATTTCTATATTTTTACTGGTGACCTTAACTAAATGCGACTTGCTTTTACAGCTTCATCGCTTGAAAGACTTTTATGCTTGACAGTTTGAAATTATCTACCAGTGATGTTAACAAGGACTCGAATCGTATGAACAGGTAAGTCCAGGGACTCGAGTGCAATGCCACAGGACAAGGACTCCAGATGCAAGGCCAAGGTTAACTACTCGATCTGTAAGGCCAAGACCAAGGATCTATTTCTTCAACCTACTGCAATCCAGTTGCCCTATAATCTAGTATAATCTACTGCAGGAAAATGATCATAAAATTATCGGCGACTTTTATTTTAAAACTGGTCAACTTCATTAATTTTAAACCATGTGATCATCCGTACCCCCTGATTCGATTGATATTTTATTAAAATAATTCATTAAGTCAGTCTAAATTAGTTGAAATAGTTGTAAAATGGTTCCTGTAGTTAAAATCCTATTCACGGAGTGTGGATTATGTCTAGTCCTTTTAAATTTGTGCAAGCGACACTTTTGTCGGGTGACGTTTTGTTGTAGAGAACTATTCTTTTATTCAGTAGAACAGATTGACTTGTTGCATTCAATTCAAGAGTACTTTGTCGAAGCGGCAATCCAGTGATTTTCTGTCCGGTGATATTTTGTCATTTGGTATTTTGTCCGGTGGTATTTCAATTCAATTTTAACAACGTACATAATTTTAATATAATACAACATTAATAAAAATCTTTAAAATCTTTTTTTAAAACCGTAAAACCTTTTTAATCAACTTAAGTTGAATTTAGTTAAACAAACGAATTCATTAAACTCCGACATCGAGCAAACGAACACAGACAGGCATGGAACGCAACCAAGTACAACGTGGCTTATGTTAATCCGATATTAATGCAATAATCATGCCAACTGCATAATTATATACATACTATTTTATTTAGTAATGTTGATCTTTGTCATGGTTTCATGATTTCCTCACTTGATAATTATTTCGAACTTATTAAAGTTTTATGTATGATACAACAGAATATTAATTAAATGAAAGTCGTAAATTCATGATCGATCACTGATCAGTCTACAAAGTGTACATTTGTTAATATACTGTGTAAATATAAATTAATGGTGTAAATGTACAAGGTGCAGAGACTGTAGGCCTATGTATATGTTACAAATGCCTAATTCTGCATAATCTCTTAAACAGAAATAAACGCGCGATTAATAATTGTAATTAGACTTCGTACAAGTAAATGGTATCAACTTATTATGTTTTTATGAAATTATTTTAAAATAATATTTTGTTCTATTACACGATAACAGTCCTACCCTGTGTTCCAAGTAAACTCTAAAAACAACGTCAATTAACGTAACATTTCATAATCATAATAAATTACCTAAACTGTTCTCATATATATTTGAATTACATTTAGCAATAAGCTGAAACTATTTTCATAGTATTTATTCTAAACAAATTTTGAAATCAATGATCGTATCCTTTGTCTACCTAACAAGCAGTATAAAAGTTACAGTCTAGGAATTAATATTTTCATTATATGAAAATTCAAGATAAATTAGTGTAAATTTATTGCCTTTACAAAATATTGAAATTATTCAGTAATAAAATATTGTCGCAGTGTTTTTCTTACAGTATATAAATGTAAGTATAAAGAAGTCTAAAATCCTCCTCCATATCTTGGTTGCCCACCGGGGCAACTATTACACCCTGCAGATTTTCCTGCCATGCCATACACCCCATTACCATAACCTCCACTGCCAATGCCATCATTGCCATACTGTAAGTTGCCATTGTACCCACTCATGCCCGCCCTGGCGCCCCCTGAGTACTTCTCTAATCCATTGACTGGCAGGTTGCTGACATACTGCTGATCGTCAGACGCGAAGTTTCTGATGGCCTGGGCCGGGGCGGATGACGGGGGCGGGCAACGGTAGTTAGAGGCACTCTGGGCGTACACGGGCCCGGCACTGCCGGTCTCTACCATGGCCGCACTGCTGGAGCTTCTTCTACACCACGTGCACGTGCCGCCCTGGCAGCAGCAGCAGAAGACAAGACAGCTGAGTAGAGCAAGCCCTCCCACAACACTTGGGACAACAATGGCGACTATCTTCCATGGCTCCATGTTACTCATGAAGGACGGCATGGTGGGCATCCATCCTGACGAGGCAGTGGTTCCTGTCATGCCTGTCATGCCTGTGATCATCATGGTCACCGAAGAGCCGCCCATTGTTGGCGTGGGTTTTACTGTTGTCTGCTGTCCGCTCACTGCAGTAGACATAAGCATAAACTTACATAAATTATATAAGCATAAGTTTATCAAGTTAAATATAATCTCTAATACATCTTGAAGAATATTTCATAACTTTGAACATTTATGTAACAATTCATTAGAATGTGTGGTTTAATAGCATTATAAATGCTAAATTTAATAGAAGTGTATGTGCCTGGGCTTGTGCACTAATTATCTTATGAGGCGCGAAAATTGCAAGGAATGTCCAATAATGCAGATCCATTGTAGAATGTGAAAGACGTCTAAAATTTTAATGGAGAATATATTGTAAAACAATTGTACATTTTCTTTTAAGATTATCTTGAAAAGTGTGATCTGACTGAGGTCACTCACAGATAGGATGTTTTCATAATAAAATTCTAGCGGCATTTTTGAACTTTTATTTGCCAACAATAGAAAACGAACGAAATTTAAAGAATTGCCGTAAGCGAATGTTATAATTATTTGAATAAATAAAATTAATGACATAGTACATTTAAAAGAGGCTCAAGGTAGAGGCAAAAATCCCGGTAGTTAAATTTTAGCAGCAATCCTGAGGTAGCTTTGATCTGACTGCTTACGACATAGGCTACTATTTAACTGCATTATACTTTTAAGGATATCACACAATGGTATATTCGAGATAACATATTGTTACCCTACTAGGATGTTGTTCTCTGATTTTAAATTACTGTATAATCATGTCACGTTAAAATTTATTCCTTTGTCAAATGTGCAAAATGCCCGTGGCTATGTTCGACTTGTTCATAGGAGGTAATTTAGACATTCGGCGTACATTTGCCATTAGAGTAAACAGTAATAAATCTCAATAGGGCCTAAGTAGAATATATGCCTATTCATATTTTGTGCATTACATAATTTCATTTACTATTATTTATTGTAGGTTGGTTAAAATATGATTAAAAAATCATACATATATTTACGACAAATATTTATGACATATGTACTGTATACTAATATTTATGACAAATTAATTATATATATATTTACTTCATTTAATATCAAGTATTGATTAGTTTTCTCATAACTTAATATTTTTTATAACTAGATAATAAAATTTATAATATATATTGCCATTTTACATGCTATTTAGGATGGCAATGTGATTCAATAAATATGATATAGTAAATAGCAGTTGTCTTTAATTAACTCGCTTACCATGTGACAAGAGCAGCGCGCTACAGCATACGATGAAAAAGACTTTACAAGCTTCCATAGTTAATTCGAAACTGTTAACTTTAAAGTAACTAGAAATAAATAAACTTCAGATTAGTTTTATTTCAAAGTTTCAGGTTAGACTTAGTTTCTGTTGATATCTGACAACGCCATTCACAGACGTTTGCCGAGTAGACTGAATTAGAAACCACTGTCCGATCTGTCCTCATAAGGTTATCATGCTTTGTCAAGTATAGCGCACAATAGAGGGATTACATTTGTGTAGCAATAGAGGATCGACCAGGGTGTAACTCTTTCAATGCCTTTCAAGCGTCACGCTTAAGTATACAACTATTGTAAACTGGTTTTGATCGATGATGCTTAGGTCTAGAAAACTACACCGCCTAATTTGTGTGCGCTTTAAAAACCATGCGTACTATCACGTTTTAAAAAATGAGTTATCTTATAGAGATTTATGTCGCTCCGTTAAGTACCTGATCAATTTAAGGTTAAGAGAGATATATGAGAGTACACTAGTAAGATGATGAAAGTCACTTTTGTGGGTGTAGTCTTGTTGGGTTATATATTTAGTGGTTTAGTTTAAATTCATATGAAATATCTATATACAGCATAAATTTAACTCGTTGACGGTCGTCTTAAATTAAGTTGATTTCAGCTTAATTTAACTTGTCGTGACTGTAGTAATTGTAGTCGCTATTAAGCTGGTGGTCTACAATTATAAAACTCTATTGCTGACCGTTCATATCGGGAAGTAAATCCCCCCCCCATCATTTTGAAACGTTTTTTTTTACATTTGTTCAATACATTTTATATAAACATTCTTCCCCCCGTTCCTCTCTAAGAAAGACAAGTCTTAATAAAGCGTACACGTAATATTAATATATTATGCATAATTTATACATATATATTTTATAATGGTTTACTATTAGAAAACTACAGCCGACAGCTATGCTATACACTGTATACAGGGAAGTAAATTCCACTCTCCCCCTAGATCTTAAAAGTGTTTCTCAAACATGTAGTTGAGTTAATATTAGTTAAAATCTACCCTTTCCCATTTTGAAAGGCTACTTGTAATAAATTGTTTATGTATTAATAATATTCATATATTGTGCATGACCTGTAGGTATAGTTTCAATATAATAAACAGTTGAATAAAATAAATGGGAGAATATATTGTCCCTTTTCATAGAAAAAATTAAATGACGTCCCTACAGCTACATTATATAGGTAAACTAATCGATAACTAAACTGATGACACTAAAGCAAGTTGCTGTAAAGTGCTTATTGTTTGATGGAATGAATACACTAATTATTAAAGCATTTATGACCAAGTTCTTATTTTTATATATTTTTTATTGTCTAAATATTTATCTCACGTTTTAAATATAATGTATCTTTATCGAAGAGAAACAAACACAAGTAAACACTGGTAAGGTCTTGTCAAGTACAATACAAATTAAAACTTTATCTGTCAGGCGATTTTTATTGATTATGAAAAAATGAATATACATTTAATCACTATAATCCTATAACGCCTCTTCTTGCCTTTGTCTTTAAGTACAAGAAAATACTAAATGAGGAGAGGCGCAGGGAAAAGGAAAGGTACATTTCTATCGTGAATTTCTAATGCAATCCATAGCACCAGGGACATTTGCAAACTGGTTCTTAAAGTATTGGCATAACATTATCGTAGCCTCTCCTTAATGGCCATCTCAAAGGAATGGCCCTGGAACTACTCATTGAATTCACTGATTTTGATGTCAATGATGCGTTCTTCCTTCTCTAAGCAGCATACATCTGTGATGACAGATGATACAAGTGCCTATAATATAAACAAGAACAAACTAAGATTTTTTTATATGCATTAGATTTATATTACTACAATCACGCCTAGCTATATTTGGACCAATTTAACATTCGCTCATGTTGCGTTTACAGCAAATATTTTTAAATATTAAATTACAAAATTTATTAAAATCTAAAATTAATTTTAAAATATTTAAAATATTGACCAAAAAGATAAAATATTTCTTTAAATGCACATCAAAAATGTCGTTAAATTGTAATTATTTTTCACGTTATAACGCACTGTATACTAACACGACTGAAGTTTCATAACGTGTACGCATAAGCAAGAGCACCCCCCCCCCACACTGATGATCAATTTCATTTGAGTCCTCTTCTAAAACGATGCAGAAAGTACTCGTTAAAAGCGGGCTTAAAAAATTGGATAACTTGAATAATTTAGCGGGCATGCTGTGACTGCAAATATAAAAACTAAGTAAATAGTCTAGGACTATTCGTAGTTTAAATAATAAAACGATAAACTAAGTAAAAATATATCTTACAAAGCGCTTACAATTTTTTCTAAGTTAAAGAAATGAATAGAACTTGTACTTCGGCGAACGGTTTTTTACTATGTTTTATTTTGATACTTTTCCGATTTTCACATGCTCAACTTTTAACACAAACTTTTTTCGCTTATCGCTTTCGTTTTCCATGATATCCTTATGGACAAAAATAATTACCGGATGAAAACTTCACCCTCACAGTGCTAAACATTCAATGATAACCATTATATAATTTGAGTGTGATATTTAAAACTTTCAGCTCTTCTATAGCCAGTAGCCAAATGAAAGGAGAGAAAGGTCCAGGGGTTAACACCCTCGCCTAAAAATAAAAAGTAATAATATTGAAATATTTCTGATAATGTTAAATGCGCCACTTTTAGTTGTTAGCCATTTGCATCGTCTTTACACCTGCGACAGTTGGACACAGTTAACCTTCTATCCAGCTCGTATGAACAGAAGAATAATTATGTCCGACTGCTGTACCCAGGAAATAATTAGAGGGGGGGGGGGTTCTATAAAATTTGAAGTGACGATCACTCGAGTGTTTTTGAAGTTAGCAATAATCGCTTATAAATGTTTAACTTGTATAACAACATGTCATTTTAATTTTCAAACGTTCAGATAAATTGAAACCTCAAATAAAAGTATATTTACCCATATTCCTTAAATAGCAATTTAATTCTTGCAGGAAACAATTAATCACGATATCTTGAATAACAGTTTTAAATAAACTAATCCACCTTCAAATTGAATCTATAATTACTGTAGTATACGCTGTATAATTTAACTAAAGAAACAATAAATCAAAGATCAGATTCGGTTGTTTTCACAGCAGTAAAGTACCATGATTTACCCGCCACTCACCAATATTAATTTCTACTTGGTATTGCTAAAATATTACAGATTTTATTTCCAAATTTTTTTAAAGTCTAGACTTTTTACATCATTTTTTAAATTATATTTATACAATTTTACAGTAGGGTACGTAGATATGCTAAATGAATTCTAATGAGCTTAAATCTTTCAAATCTTTGATGATTAGACAGGACAACGACTCTTGTTGGGAGGTGAAAAAGGGGGTAAATGTATCAAGCAACTGAAGCGTACTAGTCATACCACTAATGATAGACATGACACAGATGCAAACATGATCATATTAGTGAACTGTAGAGAGACTGATATGAGACTGACACTGACTACAAAGAGCTACAGAGGCGGTCTTCATCAACATGTTCTGTAAAATAGCTTATTTATATATTACTCGTGTGTAAGGGCATCCAGCTAAAATTTCTGTCTTAATGAGGATATTGCCGCTGGTAAGAAATCCAAATATTAAAAGCAATGAAAGCAGCTGTTATACAGGTCTATCAATGATATTCGTGTACAGACTGCTATGTATACATAGGGTATAACTAGCGCTTAATTATATGCTCCACAATGAATCAATGAATCAATGATATCAAACTTATCAGAGAATTAAGGAGGAGATTACCTCCGGTTATACATAGAATATAAAAAATGTTCTGTTATTCTAGCAAAATACTGCTTTATGAATAAAATATTATATATATCCGGTACGCATATTCCTTTCCCACCTCACCCCCTCCCTCCTAGCTGTAGACGCCCATGCATAAACGAATGCATCGCTTACCAGAAAAAACAATACTCACATGTTACGACAATATCAATCGAAAGATAGGCCTAGTGAGAACATAATTGTAGCTAGATCATTTACAAAAACTGACAAATTGAAACTGGCAAAAACACTCGATGGAATATATATATATACTGTTGGCCGATAAAAATAAGTCTAACCAGGATAGAAATAAGTCTAATCACGTTATTTCAACACTTTCTATAGGAGAAGGATCCAGAGTACATTTTTGGCGAGCAAACGGGTCATTTTTAATTCTCTTTATTTGTTTTTTCTTTATTTTTTATTCTCTTTTTTTTATTCTCAAGCCTTTTCTTCTGAATTTTTACTTTTATTTTGTCGTTTATTTTTCTAATTATATCTCATAGACACGTTCATCGAATAGGCCTACACTGTAGGCTATAAGCATTTCAAATTTTGCAGAGGTGGGAAAGTATACTGAAATTTGAGTCATTATTTGACTCCAATACAATCAGAAATAATTTGTATCAGTGGATCAAAAAACATGCCCTCAACCAAGTTCGAGTGAATGCTAGTCAAAAATTGTCAAGAATGGGCCGGAATGGAACGTTTTATGTATCAGTGTCACCCATAATATTGAGACTTATTATTGATTAAAGTTTAAAGAGAAATGTTGCCGAAAATGTGTTTTAACGTGATGTCAATAAATTCAGTATTGACCAGTAGGAATACCAAAGGGGGAGAAATCCTGTATGACATATTAATCCCCAAAAAATCGTTAACACTAGATGATGTTTAACGTTAGAACTCGTTACATATGACAACTAGAAACAATATCATCTAATAGACTATTCCATGCAATAAATTTCAGATTAGAAAATTTACCAATATTAGTATTACATTTTTGTTTAAACAATGTTACACAATTTTACCGTCAATTTATTATTAGAAGACAAACTGAATTTATAAAATTCAATTTCAAAGTCCACTCGTTAATTCTGTTCTCACTTTAAATATATTTAAAAGAAATCGTCCCTTAATTCTGCTGAGCACATGAACGTACTTTTATCTACAGTGCTGCTTTGATTTGTTTACTTTTTATATTTAATTTATTGCTAATTGAATAATTAAATGA
>JAQIXG010005056.1:0-11949 GCA_034700105.1 Oconnorella tubifera | reverse complement strand
TCTACTTTTTTCTACAGTCAGAATTACTTAGAAGTGAAGAAAATATAACTCAACCCTCCCCCCCGCCTCTCAGTTTATAACCTACTGAACTATTTTCACCCTTTAAAGGATATTTCTCAGCACTGAATAATATATTCAATTTTGAAGTTATGATAATCAATAACAATATTAACAAACTATAAATCTTATCATTATTCATAGACTTTAATGAATTAAAGCACACCAGCATTAAAGCAACAGTATCATGCAGTTATTGAAACACTATTTAGATTATTTATTTATTGCTTGATATAACATCAGTTCAAAAAATGATATCAACAAACAAACTGATATCATAATATTTTAATTCACTATACATACTCTGATTCAACTCACTAAAGCTCAAATGATTTAGCAATCCAAAAAAGAAATATTAATATATTATCGCTTGATTCAGATACTTACAGTTAGCTTTATTCAATCAATTATATTCTATCGAATAAAACAACAATACAATATAAATTTCTGATTTCAGCTAAAGGTAAAAAACACCCACATTAAATCAATTCTTAAACCATTAAATATAGCAGTGAAACGTATCAACTCCGTTTTAAATCAAACATAAAAACTATAATAACATGTAAAATGAAAACTTATATCAGTATTTTTTTAAACTACAAAAATAATAAAAATCTCTCACCAAGCCTCTCGCTCGGGGGCAGTTCGCTCTCGCTGAAATTTCCATTCGAGTTCCCCATCTCTCCAACCCCCAATTAACGCCAAACTGAACGAAACCCCCCTTAACAGTCTACAGATAAAGTAACTGTAAGTTTAAAGTTGACCGGGCCGCCTTTTATGCTGTGTAAATTAAATAAAACAAAAATAAACTTGATTCTCATACAAGTCGACGTCTAAAGTACATATTATAACGTAAATTTATCGTATATATATAAAACGGAAGTAAGTTCTCGATTCTCTCGTGGGACAAAAGTTTAAAGAATTTTTTAATTTAATTTATTTAATAAAATTAAAAAATTAAAAAATCTGACTCAAAAAGTATTGACCTAAGTCAAGGCTTCCACAATTTTCGTAAATAGGTGAGATTATAAACTGAGAATAATTATTAGTAAATGTCGAATTTTAACAATAAATTTGCTTATATTATAATATTTTAAGCTTTATTAGTTATTTTATAGAAGTTTGTTATAGGTTCTGATACAATTTCAAAATCTAATGATGTCTTATAAGCTTGTTTCAGTAAAAATTAAACATTATAGAGTTTAATGTAACAACAAGAGCAAAGATTGGTGTTTGTCTCTGTTGCGACAACGACATTAAAACTAAAATATTAAATTATTAACAGCCTCACAAGTATTAGTTTTCATAAAATATTGGCCGAATGATTTATATGTTGTAAATAAAAACAATTTGTTATTGATGATTAGTTGTCGAGACCATGGTTGCAAGCTTAGAGAACCTCAATTTGATTTTTTAAACGACATCAGAAAATTATAATATCGTGAGATATGATGTGGATAAGAACAGTAACAAACATTACTAAACAGCAATAAACAATAGTAGGCGTAAACAATTGATAATTATAATATAACGCTGATAGAATTAAAAGAAATTGATAAAAAATAATTAAAACGAAGAAGCATACAAGAATTAAATCATATAATTACGAATTCAATTCTACGCTTATAATTCGTATTATGACTACTAGAATTACGATTTTAGTTCTATTCAATTTGCTGCACTTCATTTAGTTCTAATAAGGTGTATGTTTTTCCAATAAATGTCATGTGAGGATGACTCGACGGATATGACTCAGGTCTGTCTGTTTACTCACGAGGGTCGTCGAGTCTACGACCGAGACGTTAGGGAGAGAGTCCGATCACGTTCGCCCTTGTCTGCTTCAGTCTCTCCCGATGCAAGCTGTCTACACGCTGGCAGATAATCTGATTATCCACCGTATATATTAAACGTGCTGTAACGTCACATAGAGAAGAATATGACGAAGCAATTTAATATATCGTACTGTTGACATTTAGAAGTTGAAGACTCATTTCGAATGGGATTAATGAAATTTATAGCATAAAATTTTATTTTAAACACCTTTTTGCAACTGTCAAATATACTACAGTAAATCAATTTAGGGTACAAAATGATTATAACAAGTTAAGTAAAAAAGTTAAATGAGTTATTATTTATGCAATCAACTTCAAATATATCAGATTCAGACAACGTATATCTACGACTGCTATTGCATATTTAACAAACATTTCGTCACTGGGCAGTTTTAATTGAAACTATCAAAGAATTGTTACAATCTTGTCAGTAGTGCAGCAGTTGTTGTGTGTAGAGGAGAAGACAATCGATAACATCTGAGGGACAATGTAACACTTATTTATAGACAATGTCACACATATTTATAATAATATGTTATCTGATTTTTTAATTGCTAAACCTTGGAGAAAAAAGTGATAAAAATGTTAGTTGAGCTTTAAAGTTTAAAAATATATTGAAAATATTCAAACTGCTTCAAATGTTCACTTACACAAGACGATTCATTGAGTGAAATTTCTTTAAAAAGCAAGTGTCTAGAGATGGAAATTTTGTGACATACATATAGGTAGGACAGGATAGTGTTGGCATAATTAAAAAAATACTGCTATCGATTAAGCGCTTTGAAAAAATAACTTACAGAAATTACAGAAACTGTAAGAACAGGCGAAGCCGAATTCAAAATATCATTCAATCTATAGGCATTGAGTAAAAGTATAAGGACAATCATCTATACTGCTCATTTGCTGTTTGAAAGAATCTCGCAATCATTGCTTCATCTGTGAAGAGCTGAGGCTTTTGACTAGCAATTCAATTAGCTCTATGATTCTCATCGATCTATAGCTTGTCGCCATCAGATGATGAGTAGTTATTAGCTGTTCAGCAGAAAATCTCAAGAAACTGTATTTAAATTCCTTACGTATTTAATACCTTCGATTACTAAATTCGTATCACTTTCAAAGCAATCATCACGAATAATTTATTTTGAAGTTAGTTAAACCTCGTTGATTTAAATAAATCTCAATTAGGTCATATTCGAATTCATCAATTCTCGCATTAAGTTCACAAGGATTAAACAGATTTAATGTTATTTTATTTATATTAAGTGAGGCTTATAGTTAATGTGCAAAAATGCAATTTCGGTTATAAATTAAACGTTCTGATTCAGTAGTCATCTGTATAATCGACTTTATTCGCTTTCTGCAGTTATTACATAATTTAATTTAAAACTGATCGTAAACAATCGACTGCGATATTATTAGCCTCGCTTATTAAAGTGCAGCTAATTTTGAGATAAATACAATCGGTGATGGGCAAAATACTTTTAAAAAGTATTTTTCCCATCATTGAATATAACTGTGATCAACCTAAACCGAGGTCTGCTTCATAAATTGATTTATTGCTTCATAGATTACAAGGAATATTTATAGCGAGATAAGCCAAGTGATCTGTTTTTATATATGTGATTATAAATTCAATTAAGTATGCACGTTATGAAATATTATAACTAAAATGAACTATTTTCATCGGATATCGATCCACTATTGATATAAATTAGATATTATGACTGTTATCGTTATAAATGAATAGACCTTGTAAATTGTACATAGTTTAATTGTTATTTATAATAAGTTGCTAATGTAAGAGTATAATGGTAATTATTTTATGGATTTAAGCAGGCCCATACGATATTCACAGATAGTAATTAAGATTTATATTAATTAATGCTCTAAATTTTATCAAAACTTTATTTGACCAATTATTGGATAACAGTTATTGAATAACAATAAGTCACAATGGCCTGATAATTGTTATTAGTTTCAATTTTAATATAAGCCTTAAAGCCTACTATTTTTTTATAACTAAACGTCCTTCCTTTTATTAAAAAAGAATAAATTTGATTAATTTAATTAGCCCTTGTACATCTGTCAAACAAATCACTCGAAGATAAACAATAGGCTACATTTATAAAAGCAGCTAAACCCCAAATTGATCATTGAATGACTCTTTCTACTTCTTTGCTTCAAGATTCCCGTTTTAAAAAAAGAAAAGTTTTTCATAGATAAAAATAGCCTTTAAGTCATTAATCTTCCGAATATTTATTTCAACATGCGTCCGTTGATCCTAAAGCCATCCGAGTAGTTCTTAACCAGTGAGGTCTAGAACTGCAGACAGAACGAACCGCCGATTCTTTTTTGATCAATTGTTTACCATCATTTGTAGAGCCTCTGTAATAAATAACATCATGAGTATCAGACGCGCTGAGAGTTATATCACAGGGCACGACGGACTGGCTGAACGAAGTTAAGCATACCTAATCAACGCTGGCCAACACTTCGAGATAAGGAAAGACGAGGAGGACTTGAAAAAAGTTCTAAATCAATTCTTTCAAAACTGCGATAAATTCGCAGTAAATCAACTGTTTTAAATCTTACGATAAATCTGTAGACACTCCTCTCATAATAATCAGGGTGGTATTCTTTAGAGAGGAGAGATTGAGAGAAAAAGTGAGGGTTAAGGGATTGAATTATAGGAATACGTGGTATTTGAAATGTATTCTTTAAAAAAATCCATATATCTAAGCAAAAATCAGTAAATTGGCATTTCCAATAGAACGGCATTGATCAATATTTATTTCATATTGAATTAATTAAAAATTAACATCTATATCTAGTGTATTATCAATTGATACGACAATAAGCGTGTAAATAAAAAAAACTGAGATTTTGTGAACCAAAAAAACTTGATAAATTTCAAGTCATAACCGAAACATTAATCCCTAAGTTATTATAAGTTAATTTGCATGCTAGAAAAAGAAGCGCGTTTCTAAATATAACTTTTTTATTATACTTATTATGAGTATCTTCTCAAGTTTTCATAATTCGCCTGCAGCTCAACATCTGAATTATTATAGCAGTCGAGCATAATTTACTTGATCTTTTGAAATCTGATTTATAACAATCATGCCGAGCATAGAAAAGGTTTGAGATTTTGGTGTCGGCGCATAAATCTTGCGCAATATGGCAATATTAAGTGTACTGTATAGAGAAGAGCTTGTATGAGATAGTATATTAGAGCTTGTTGTGATTGAATTAACCAGTAACGTTTATAATTATCGACGGCTAGTTTAAGTTAAAAATGTGACGATTTTTTAATGAAATTTAATATACGTTTTAACTTATAATTGCATAAGATTTTATTAGAATATCATAAGATTGTATTAGCATATTTTATTCGGATTATTTATTATCGAAATATGGGATGTACTTACTATAAATTGTTATGACTATATCTATAAGTATCATATATTTTTGCAATGGGCGTAGCCGCAAGATATTGTAGGCAACACAGTAATAGATAATGTTATTAAAAAGGACTAAAAGTAAGAAGTCATATGTACTAAATTTATATTATATTAAGTATAGTGTTTTATGATTACATTTGAAATAACAGCGACAGAATAAAAAGTATATTCCTAATCTTGCTGGATTTGTGTATATGAATTTCGTCTCTAATCAAATTAACTAATGCATTTTTTCAGTCTTTGCGCCAAGAAAAAACAGATATATGTAGTTATCCGTAAGATGAAAATAAGATGAAAATGACGCTTTGGATTATAAGTGAGATTGATTGCAAAATTAAGAGGTTGCTGTGTCGTAAGATTAGATGAATAGAATAGAATGAATGACGGGTCAGATGTCCACTTTATGTAGAGATGGATATAATGAAAGCGATTTACATAGAAAAGTAGAGGAGAAAATAAAGGAGAGAAAACTTTCGTGAAACGATCACTTTCTGAAGCATTATGGAAGCATATGAATATTTTAAAACTATAATTCAATTTGTTATGCAGGCGCGGCGCCACTATGGGAGCTGAGGGGGGGACATATCCCCCCCCCCAGTTTTTGTGATATCTCCCCCACTGGGACAAGAACAACGATCTTGGAGGGACACATAATATCTGTACAGCGAATGAAATTGGCTGTTAAAAGTCAGTCCAAAAAATGTGTTAATAACCAAAAAAAATGTCATCACTTTAGAAATGAATACATATAAGAAAAAAAGTTACTTTCAAAATTAGTAAATGTTCAAAAATTATTTTGACCCCCCTAGTGGGGGGGTCAAACTTTTTAGACCCCCCCCCAGTTTTAAATTCGTGGCGCAGCGCCTACTTTTACGACTAATTGGACTATTATAATATTATATAGGATTATGATTAGGCCTATTATTCAGCTAATAATTATACTATAGTCTCGTGATACGACTAGTTTGTTATTATCTCATCTATAGAAAAAGGCATAAAGTAGATTTTAAAATAAAAAATATAGGCTACTTATCGAGACTGATCAATTTAAACTGTAGGCTATACTTGCAAATAGTGTTTTTACAATCAAAAATAGTACTAGGTAATATAAAAGGCATATTAAATTATCATGTTTTTGTGCATTTTCAGCTGCTGTCTTCCAGAATTAAGCAGCGCAGTGTCGCAGACCAAAGTACTGCAGACGTCGTAAAGAAGCTATTTGCTTATAAACTATTCGTCTGCTGAAAGCATTGACTCGGAGAGCTGCGCACGGTGACGATAGAGCTTCTCTCTGCATTTCTCTAGAAATCGGCGAAAAAGAGAGAAAAGAGAGAGAAGACTGATTTACAATGAGATTATTTGATCGACGATTGCTGCTGAGAGCGAAACTAAACATTGCTTTTATTCTTATCTACAGGATGCTGACTGTCAGTGCTAAAAGTAAGTACACACATCAGTTCAATCATTAGTTAGAAGCTACGTCTCTTCGGAAATCTTTGTGATTTGTTACCTTAAGTTGAATAATGTTAAAATCGCAAATTTTGCATGTGACAACATTAAACTTTGTTTCATCAACAGTTATAATTATTAAATGTTTGACAGTCAAATTTTTTATCTTCAAAATCTTTAACTTTTTTATATCTTTAACTCTCTAGGCCTATATCTTTTAATTTATCGACACCTTTAACTGTCAAATTGTTCATTTTAAATAAAAGAACCCACTTTTATACTAATTGTAATATATCCTTGGCTAAACTGTGTTTTAGTGTTAAAAAAAACTGAAATTTGCTAGAGAGCTGTGATTTTTCAGGCCGTCCAATGGAAATTGAGCACGATAAGCGCGTAGAAATAAACGCAGGGCAGCCCTTGAAGCTCGTCTGTCCTGTCGAGTCGGACCCCGAGTCGATCGTTCAGTGGTCGAAGGACGGGGAGGCGATCACAAGCGGCTGGACGAGGATACGTCTGAGTGATAAAGTTTTAAGGATTAGAGAAACATTAATGGAAGACACGGGGGTTTATACATGCAAGGCAACGAATGGATTCGGTTCAATAGATGTCACGTTAATAGTCAAAGTCATCAATCGTACGTTTACAGTATATTGTTTACTTGTAGTTTGGATTATATTTAAGCTGATTTAAATTAATTAATATAAAAAATGAATGTAATTTTTTTAGATTTGAATGATATTAAAAGAAGATAAAACCATTGTAAACTATGTTAGAAAATTTCAATAAATAAAATGTGATAGGCTTACAAAAAGTGCATATTTAACCAAAAGTTAGTAGGCCTACTATAGCATAAAATTGAACTAAAGTTGTGCTTGACATTACGTATACTTAATATCTTCTATTGTACATTTATGTGTTAAATAGACTTAAGTGTGCAGGAATCTAATTTAATGGAGGGTTGTTATTTTATATTGTAGCAATTCTGAATGATTCTACATTGTATGAGCGTGTGGATATTACCAACAGAAATTCACCAAAAAGTGTTAATGAAGGTTTGTTTCTATTTATATTAAAATCATGTGTATAATAGGTTGATATTTTACAAAATGTAAATTTTAAAGAAATTTAAGTATAAAAACCGTTTTCTGAAACTAGAATTAGCCTACAAAATGAAAAATAAATCGTCAACAGTGTTGTGATCCCTTATGGAATGTTGGATGAAATAAAATAAAATTTTATTTTTGTCATAGGCCTACAAGCTGTATTTCGATAATGATCTAAATTTTCAGTTGATAGGATATATGTGAAAACTATTAAAATTTCAAAGTGACAAAATTTATTTATATCTCTAATTGAAATCTCATACTAAAATCTTTGTATCTTTTACACACAAAATTTAAAATTGCAATTTTTTTGTGCACTGCTGTACACACTTTAGATTCCAATTTAACAATAAAGTTTCTTGAACCATATCCTGAGAATGTAACAGTCATAGAAGGTTCTTCTGCTTCATTTTTATGTCGAGTATTTAGTGAAAAGATTCCAAGACTACAGGTATTAAATTATGAATCTATCACATAAAGATAGGACCATTTAATTTCTTTAATTCATTGAATTATAAAAATGCTAGTTATTAAAAATAAGCTAATGTTTCAATTATAGTAGTTACCCATTTTGATGCATGCCTGTAAGTTACCTCTTTCTGGATAACAAAACAAAAAGTATTCATTTATTTTTAAGGGAAATGATCCCTACCCCTTTCTCATAAATTTTCATATTGTCTTGACGTTTGACTTCATGTAAAAATGTAATATTTTCCTGGAATTGAAACTTTCAGAATTTCCAATTCCAGAATTTGAGCATAAAACTGAAACCTATTCTTTATTTTATATATTTTTTTGCTGCGTTTTTTTTCTAAATTTAGTGGTTAAAAATTCCCCTTGGATCTAAAATCTTATCAGCCAATAGTAATCACCGCCTTGAGACTCCTAGTCAGCGTGACTCAGCAAAATTATATCATGGCGTCACTTTGTTGCAAGAGTCACATGACGTCTACGTAATTAATCTAACAATTGAAGCCGTGACAGAGAGTGATTCAGGAGGCTATGTCTGCCTCTGTCCACAATCTGTTGGTTATTTTCGCATGGCCTTTTTAATTGTTGATAACGGTATGTTGTATTCATTTTTGTATTCATAATATTGTATAATGTATTCATAATTGAACGCTTAATATTAAAGTTTAATACCTGTATAACCGTTGAGGATCGATGTTGCAACAGTCTATTTGTAAAATCTGAACAAAATTACAGAAATATTGAATAACAACAGTAGGCCTACTGCTTGCAACTCTAGCTATAATTAATATTATATATATTGTATTACTAATCAGTTTTTTAAAATGATTATTAAGTCAAATAGGTCTGATAAAAATACTGAACTCAGTTTAATGTTAAATATTCTATAAGAAGAATAAAGTCTTTTGAACTATTATTTTACTTATGATCATAATATTATATCTAACCTTGTCCATCTTACAGAAGAAACTCCATCAACAGACCAGCAGACAAACACCAGGTCAATATTCTTCCTCATCGTCATCTCAATCATCATCGTCTTCGGCTTTCTTCTCTTCATCATCCTCATCGTGACGGTACATCGAAGTCTTCGCAGATTATCATCAGAGAAATCCAGCTCAACAACATCTACCTCACAGACAGAACATCAACTTAATCCATCCAAAACAATAACATCACCCACACGATATCCACTTCTTGCAACAAGATCTTCTCACCAAGTTCCGCTAAAACCACACAACTGTTACATAGAACGATACAGTAGGACACCGCATAACGGTGACTCTGGCTTAATTTGCATTGCGGCATCATCGCAACAAAACTGTTTGACGGGATGCAAGGAGACGCATTGCGATAGCGTGATAGATTCCCAGTGTAGTATATGTTCGGTGTGTAGAGAAGATTTAAGAACGGCTTCTTCAGATTTGAGGAAGGTTATTCAGAGGCAAGATCATAGGGGAACTGATTACATGCCTCTGAGATCTTCTCTCGTCTTAAATGAACTGAATCTGCTGGCAAATTGCTAGCTTAGTGTCACACAAAATTTATATGAGAATCTAAATTAGATTTAAAATTTGTAACCAGACAATTGCAATTATCAAGATCAAAGATATATTGTTGTATGTTTGAAAGGGTAATAGTTTGTAGTTGTTAATTAATATGCAAGTTTTATATGATGTAATATAGGCGTGAGATTTATCTGACAAATTTTATGAGACCATTGCATATTAGCAAAGTTAATAAAAAATCAAGTTTAGTTTTTTGTTTATAAAAAATGATACAACTTTGATGAATTACAGTGTCAAAGATGTAATCTTGATGTAACTTTAAAACACAATGAAGATGAAAATAAAATAGCCTTCTCGAGATGCTATAATCCTGCACTTAAGAGCATATAAATAAAAATATTTATTGAATTTATCATTGAGCTATATCGCCGGTGTTGAAATAGTTGTAGCATGCCACTAAATTAGTCTAATCCTAACCCAGTCATTAGACTAGAGAAAGGTTAAGCATCGAGCGGCAGTTAAAATGTAAGTCACACAGAGTCACAACATCTCTATATTCCTGAAACTCGCCTAATTGAAAGCTTTTGCCCACAGGAAGCAGAAAAAGTCTAAAACTAAAACAAGACAAATTATCTTAACACCAATATAATTTAATGGAATACATCCAATGAATCAAGTTTATAATTATTAGACCATATTTTATTATAGCACAATTGAATGAAAAATGAATATTGCAATGCAAGGAACCAAGCCATACATAATTGTTACAGCAGAAAACAAAGGTCATAATCGATATTGTAACTTTATACAGTTTTGCATAGGCCTACTATTTCTGTACACATTTCAAAAGTTCAGTATTATAAATAAGATTACTCATAAATGATTATCTCTAGTAACTGTCTACCCTATAGGCCTAACTATTAATACATCCATAATATGATTGCGTTTAACAAAAACGTTAGCACTTTCGCCGCAACGAAATATAACGAATTAATAATATTAATTTAGCAATTAATGATCATTAAAAGATAGTATTACAATGCAAGGCAGTGGATATTTATTTACATTACAAGAAACTGTAAATGTCTCGTAACTAATTTTAATAACAAAATGATATATTACCATAAAGTTATTATGACAATTTTTTTCTTTATTATTACAATAAAATGCAGTACGCGTAAATAATAATCAGACAAATAGAAATTATCTTCATATTAAACGGATGATATATTAATAAGCGGAGTAAAAAGAAATATTATTTAAATTCAGCTGTATAATAAAATGATCGTTAAATAGGACATCAATATTGCATTCTTACATCAGGAATGATCTATATATTGAAAAAATCATTTAACTAGATTAAAATCATTTAATCAGATTAGTAAATTATACTTCAACCAAAAATGTTAATATCTAACTATCAACTAGTTATTAGTTAAGTTTACTCGATTATATGCATCAGAATCTCATTCTAATAATTACTGTGACCTAAATTATGATATGACTACCAATATTTGCAGTTTTAACTATTAAATTAACATCAAAATTAGATTTAATAAATATCAAACACTGAGTATAATACCCATTCACTTCTTTTAAAAAACCTTACCCAAAACATATATCTACCAAAATCTGTGCAATGAATTTAGTGCAACAAAAAACTATATAACTTCTACCCAATATTTTATTAAAACTTCGTAAGATTAAGTTCACTCAATCGAAGCCTAACAAATTCTGCACAATACAAACAGCGAGCGATAACTAGTCATCTGTTTAGATGTCAGTAAGTTTAGATTCGCAGTGCGGATTTTGAATCGCGATGACGTAATTTAGTATGAGCGAATCTTGGGTGGGATTGTGTCGATCTTTTTGCTGTCAAGAACTTTATCAATGACGGGACGATAGGTTAGGTTTACCTTAATAAAACATTAAATAACAAAATATAAGGTTAAGGTTACGTTTAAAGTCTGGATTACCGTATTAACGATGTCGAAGACGCAGCTGTCAACTTAAGCATCTTACTAAAGGGTGCAGCAAGTTAGAGAAAATGGTGAGCTAACCGGGATTC
>JAQIXG010005055.1:0-11952 GCA_034700105.1 Oconnorella tubifera | reverse complement strand
ATATATATTCTGCATTGGGTTAATCTGTACTGGTAACTTTAAAAGTAATATAATTTTATCGAATTTCAATTTAATTTTTTGTGATAATGACTTTATAATAAATGAGTGGTAGAAACATATGCAGCTACACAAGTAAACTAGTATTGAATTTATTTCTTTTGTTTGATTAACTATTTAGTTGCTATTATGTTACAATTTTTTTGTTGAATTTATTATCTCTAATGTTCTTGATTTAAATTTTAGTTTTAAGTATTCAAGTCAATTCAGCAAATGATCAGACAATTAAGAATTTCTGGTTGACATATACCAAGCACAGACTAGTATTTCAGACTCGTGCATGTTCTGGTGTTCTGATCATTCTATCAACTCAAGCCTATGTCATTTCTCCTGGATCTTCTTATGAAATAGAGCTTGGCAATTCTCAATCAGATTATTCATTCATTCGTGATGGACTCAATGGAAATGTTCTTACTTCAGCTTATACGCCAAAGATACTTCATTGTAATGATGTTAAGACATTTTGGATTAGTTGGGTAGCCCCAAATATAAGTATTGGAATAGGATCTAGAATTGGCAGTAATTTGTTGCTGCATCACGATATTGGTATTACTCCTGTTATACAAGCTGTGGCAATGGCTACGGTCACAGGAGTAGATGGACATTTCAGAATCATCGAGAGCACTGGTACGAACCACTTTTAAATAATATTAAGATGCTACTTAAGTTCTTCATAAACTTTTCTCTCATTGATGCTTGAGCTAGTTTTATTTTAGTTGAATTTTTAAATTTACAGTTCCTAAACGTATGGAATGATTTTATGACTTAAGTGCTTTGAAAGGTTAGAAAGTAACAGTACTTACTGATGTTAGATAATTCGTCATACACATTATAGTTGTCATCTTAGTCATAGTCACTTATTTAAGGTATATTTGGTCAAGAAAGGTATAATCTAACATACGCAGACAATCATTTTTGCATTATTTTGATGAGGGAGTAATGAAGACTAATAATGAAGAGTAATACTGAAAGAAACATTTAAAGATCGATGAGCCACTGCATAGGTAGACGCTGTGCTCAATCATATGTCTCATAAGCAATGTCTGCCTTTGTCTCTATTATGACTGAAATGAGTGAAAACAGTGACAGATGCTTAAGCAACGAGCAACATGCCAATAAAGGAAGATTATGATATTTGGCGATGAAGAGACTAGTTAAGTATTTGAATGGGAATTATGCAGATAAATATCTGCAAAAATCTGTTTAAAACTAGGCCTACATCCATCTGATGCTTCTTGCATGCTGGCTGCTAATAATACAAAATAAGAGTTACTTCACACATTAGTCTCCATCAGACTTTTTGTAGAATTCATGGCCATGTTTTTAATTGATTAGAATAATGTAACATGTTAAATGTAGAATTTTAAAGTTGACGATAAGGGATTACATGTTAAAGGTTAAAAGCAGCTTTGTTCTGTATGTCAGCTGTATAGATAATCAGTAGTCTTCAGTGTCAGATGTAGAATCCAAACTAATCTTTATTTTTAACTACTCGTAAGGACATCATGCAGCTGAAGTATCTACATACAGCACGATTATTGACATTATGTTAAAAAGTTATTTTAATGTTTTCATTCTCTGAGTTTAATGGCATTTTTCAAAGGCTTTAAACATTATTATTTAACTGAAATTACATTTCTAATCATATTTAGCAGTATAATATTAATAATAGTGCTAAATTTAATAACATTTTAAAATAATTCTATAAAAAATTGCATTAATTATTAATGCAATATTTTAGAGAAATATTTTTGAATCCAGTTGAATAAATTCAAAGTTTTCTAAAGCTGAGAGTGGTGTGATCTTTGTTAATAGATAATATGCTTTATTATTTTATTCATTTGCTGTTAAGTATTTTTGATTGACCAAATTGTTTGATCTATCTAAATTAATTGAAATCATTGAATTTTTTAGAAAATATTTTGAAGAATTTTCTATAATTATATATAAATATATTTTAAAGACTATAATTTTTTTTAAATTTATTATTGACCTTTAAGCAAATCCTTTTATATTTCTTTAGGAAATTTATATCGATTGGTGACAAGAGCTGATGATAATGTATTTGAACGATTCACTTTAAAACCAGCCCAGCAACATATATCATTTAGTGTACGTGCATGTCAGGGTGCAAGAATTCTGCTTGGTGGATCTGGATATGATATTGAATTGGGAGCAATGGAGAATAAAATGATCTCAATCAGTAATAGGGTCACCGGGGAAACTAATTTAAAAGTAGTTGTAGCTCCAGATTTGCTTAGTTGCCAAAGTCTCAGGTAATTAGCCTTTTTGTCATCACTTCAGCGGCAATTATTGATGAGATTATTTTACAGATTTATTATTTTACAGAAAATTAATTTTTAATCTAAAATTCTCTTCTCTATATTATTTATTTATTTTACTCTGTGGGGATAGCTAACTATTTTTCAGTGTTTCTGGATGGGGGAAATTAAATTTTATTCAAATTTTTGTTTAGGTATATCAAATATTTCTTTTCACTATATGGGTGTGGGTATGAGAAATTGTTCTTAACAATTTTATCTAAACTAGTGGATATACTATTAGTGAGAAATAAATTTAAGATATCTAAATTAAATATTATATGAAACTTTGACAGACATAGGAATTGTTGTCTTAATTAACAAAAACCAATTGCTTAAATAATGTAACCTGGTCAATCACTGTTTTATAGTGTTTGGATCTTTGAAGGATTTAATAACAAAAAGTTAAATTGGACAGTAAGAAAGTGCTGTTGTGAGAGTACGAATATCTTTGCTTTTTTTTAATTTGCAACTCATCAGAAATTTATTATAAATCTTCATTACATATTTTTTATAAATCAAGTTTTAATCTATAAAATTATGAAAAGCTATTTATTTAAAAAAATGATTCTGTATAATAACGCTAATACCGATATTTATCTTTTTTTATTGCAGTTAGCGTTTTCACTAATTATTTATCACTGTAATTAACTTTTAATGCATGATATTAAAGAGAATAAAAACAGTTAAAGACAGTTTAAACAATAGTTCAAATAAGCATGTTGACAGAATGTAAATAGATTAAAAAGTGACTTGTCACAGTATTTTGATTTATCTTTTTTATGTTTTTAAATTTTTTTTTGCTTTTATATATGTGCTAACTATAGGCCTATTTTATCAATTTCTGATATATTATGACAACAAAAAATATTACTACCGAGTCATTGAAATGCAAAGCTGACTATGTTATGAAAACTATTTTTGCAAATAGTTAGCTTTTACACATTAACTTTTCATACGTGAAGAGGTCAGTAGAAGAGTTTGGTGCTGCGGCATCTTTGGCGGAATCGAAAAAGCTGACAAAGTACACCGCTTTTGCTACCTCTCACGAGTTCGTTCCCATAGCGATTGAGATACTGGGTGCTTGGGACACATTGGGTCCCATTGGCTACTATGAATGAGTTGGGCAGACGGATCTCTATTGTTTTAGGAGATCCAAGGTCCACATCTTTCCTGAAGCAACGCCTTACTTTGGCAGTGAAGCGGGGGAATACAACGGCAGTGCTGGAAACTTTCGGGACAGTTTTTTAAGACACTTTTTAATCTATTACATTCTCTTACTTGAATTTTTGTTTGCAATACTTGTTTGAATTATTTTTTAACTCTCTGTAACATTACAATAATTAGTTCATACTTTATAAAAAAAAAATATTACTGTAATTGTATATTACATATACAATTTGCAAATAAATGAAAATTTATGATAATATTACTAATATTCTTTATTATTATGTTACAGACGGTTCTGGATAACTTGGTATAATGCAACCATATTGGTTGGTGTAGGGTTATTGAATGATCAAACCTTGATTTCTTATACTGATGTCAGTAGACAGTGGACTGTCGATGAAATTTTGGTCACAACAGGCAATGGCCATGAAGGAGAATGGGAGTTTTCACATGATTTAGGTATTTACTTTCATTTCATACGGCTTATATTTATACAAAATGAAACTTATAATGTTTTACATGCTGCTGTCTGTGTTAAATTCAGTGTCTACGCTACAGGTTGCTACTTTACTGTTATTATTACATTTTATCTGATGATGTGTATGGGGAAGTTGAATTTTGCAAGTAATGAAATTTTCCAGTAATGGAATATGCAAGTAAAGGTGTTGAGGTGGAATTTGTAAGTTTACGGAAAATGCAAGTGAAAGTGTTAAAGTGAAAATTAGTGATAATTTCTGCTAGAGAACTTAACAATTTTCTTAATATTAATCATTAAAATTAATATTTTTTAATATTAATCATTCGAATTTATAATCTTTTAAAAATTGTACTAATACCAGCACTTTTCATTCTCTGCATTGTCCAGTACTAGCACTTTTCATTCTCTGCATTGTCCATTACTTGCATTTTTTATTACTTGCATTTTTAATTACTTGGAAATTCCACCCCCGACACATTTTCCATTTTTGCAAATTCAACTTCTTTTACTTATATTTTCAATTGCTTGCAAATTCAGGCTACCCCTTGTATGAATGCTTATCAATTTGATTGAATTATTGTTTTACTAGTAGCAAAGCCTGTCGGACGACAGGCATAAAAAAGAAAAAAAACAGAAATGTTGAAAACTAAAAAATCATTTTATTATCAAGTATCAACTGTAAATATCTCCTTATAAACTACATTTTTTGTAAAAATGTACAATTCTATTCAGTGTATTATAACATTTTAAATGTTTCGCCGCCACTTGGCGAATATAATATTACATAAGAGATATATAATCCTCTTCCCCTAACTCCCCTTAACTCCCCATATCCTCCTCTCTCCGTAACTCCCCCTCTCCCCATTTCCCCCTAACTTCCCTTTCCCCCTCTCCCCCTTTCCTCCTCTCCCCATGTCCCCCTGATTATTTACTCCTTTCTCCCTCACTCCCCCTCTCCCCTAGCTCGACCTCTCCAACTGAACCTAACCTAACGATAATTAAAACTTAAAGTTTAACTTCAAAAATAGCAAAATCGATAGATCAAAACTTAAACTTTAACTTTAAACTTAAACTTAGCAAAATAAAAATAAAAAATGTAAAAAAAAAATTTACCCGACGCAATTTGAACGCTCAACCTTTTGATCTTGATTCAGAAGCGCTACCACTGAGTATCATTGTGAACAATCGAAACTTTATCGATTACAAAGTGAAGAGTGAAAGACTGTCATACGACAGAGCTGACCTATTGTTCTAATGTGTGAACATATATTATCATGTTATCGCGCCTTATAATAGAAACATGACGATCGGTTTTAGCAGCAGTTTGGAGTTTTATCAAGTTACAGAGGGAAGGACGGACGGATGGATGGAAGGACAGACGAACTTAGACGATTATATATGTAGATTCTGTCAGAAACTCTCTTCGTCCCATTAATTGATAATTTCTTTCCTATTTTCTGACTGCATAGTGTATTGAGCTACAGGATTTTTGTTTAATCACATTATATATCTTGATTTAATTTGATGGCCCTGATGATCGCTACATATTCTGTCTCAGTGGCAATGTAGATCCTATTCCATAAGAATGTTGTGGAACATGGATCCTCCGAGCCTGCTTGTCACCTAGCTAGTCGTTTCCTTTATTGTGAATCAGTTGTTTTTGTGCATTTGTTTCTGTATTGCTGTTTCAGTGGATCAGATCACAGTAAGAACACCAGATCAGCGAGCTCGTCAGTACTTGTGGGTGAGTACACAGGGACATGAATACATGAACTTTGATGTGAAGGCTTGTTCAGATGCTCATATTGCTTTGTCAATCGTTGCTATGTATCCAGACGCTCTGTCTTATCAAATAATCATTGGTGGATGGACAAACACTAAATCTTCTATTCGTGATGAAATTAACTATGGGACAGAACTCAAAGTACAGGTATTGTAATGCATTAATACTCTGATGTATTTGATTTCATAATTGAGTTTTTTGTTACAGCTTGCATTGAACTGATAAGACGGATAAAAATGTGAAATTAGTTGCGAAGTTAATAGAAGAGGAGTGATACTATGAATTTGAATAACAATAAAAGTACAAGTTGTGTAAAATGTGTAAATTAGATAATTAGTACGCACGTATTGCTTATAGCTATCAAATATTCATTTGCTTTGTTTACAGCTTTTATTTGAACAAATATATTTATTTTTATTATTCCGAATCATTTGAGATTAAAAAAAATTATATTTTGGGTCATTTTATTTCTTATATAAAACTAGACTAGAGTAAATCTTAGTTTCAATGAAATTTACAATGGTAGTGACTCTGATCATAGTAGTGACGATTTGTTTTATGTTTTTATTATTTTTTAATAAGCTTAAAACCCCATAATTTTACTACTGTTAGCTAAATGTTTTATTATTTGTTGTTAATGTTAGCTGTCTTAAATTGATGACTACAATCTTATAAGGCACAGATAGTTTATCTTTGACTTATTTTTAGGTTGAGGCAATGACCCGAATGAGACCAACCCCCCCCCCTTTCGCCCCGTTATGAATATGAAGCCAATATGAATATGTCCCTGATGGATATGTCTAATATGAACGCAACTTAAATCAGAAACATTACCAGAGAGTATGATGAATTGACAACCAACAATCTCTGAGCGAACTAAAATATTATTCACTAGAATACAAAGCGTTTTTTTTACAAGGAAAGAGATGCACTAATACATTCAATGCACTAGGTCAATACAAGGGAATTGAATCAAATGAAGAGATAATTTGGAGAGCTTGATACTGGAAGTTTCTAGTAATGATGGAAGAATTGAGAAAGAATTTGAACCATTTGATTGAGAGGATAACTTTTTTTGTAAGGCTTGAGGAATTTGATTTGAATTAGAGAAAGCATTATGTGAGAGAAAGTCAAAGAAGTTGTTGAGTGAGATGCCTCAGTTGTTGAGTGAGTTCCTGCCTTTATTGATATGATGGAAAGGTTGTACTGAACGAACCATTATACAATTAAGAGATTTTGTTCAGTTTGTATATTGGCAAGACTATCATTATGAACGTTATAGTAAAGGAAAATTGCAAATATTTTACATATCTTAATGTACATCTGTTTGTTACATATAGGTTGACACACCACAGATTTTATCTTGTGATGAAAGTCGCAGCTTCTGGGTTAGTTGGTCGAACAGAACAATAAAGGCAGGAACAGGCTTAGTGCCTGATCACTATACATTCATTGAATGGTTTGATGATTCTTTTCATGAAGTAAATGCAGTAGGCTTGTCTACAGGCTCAGGCTATACTGGAGTATGGAACGTTCGTACACGTGATCGTCAGTATTGAAATATTTTTAACTTTTTTTAATTCTTTGTGCCAAAATTTAAATATATACTTTAATTTAAATATATACTTAATTTAAATATATACTTTAATTTAAATATATACTTTACTATAACGTTCATTTTACTCAAATTACCAAACTTTTAATCGATAGTTTCCACGTTTAAGTGTCTTTTGGCTCTCACTGTTTTGCTAACTTGCTGCGCATCTTATTCCTGATAAGGTGTTTTCTCAAATATTTTTTTAGATCACAGGGAGAGATATACAATAAACAGACATTAAATATACATGCAGAAAATATAAATATAAATAGACTTGCAGATAAAATAGTTAGAAATTATAAACATATATATATAGGGTTGCCAGGTGTACGGTATTATACCGGACTGTCCAGTATTTGAGATACATGTCCAGTATAAAAATAGACCAAATACCGGACATGCAAATGTCCAGTATTTTCATTGCAGGTGTAAACAATTTTTTATGTAATGTTTAAAGATATTTGTTTAGAGATAAAATCTCCAATTTCTGACGATTGCACTGAGAAATTTTTGTTTTACGTTATATTTTTATAATTTTGCAAAATGTTCCATTTGGCCTACATGTAATCATTGTGTACTCGGAAGCCTAAAAAGGAGTTATAAGCTAAAAATAAGATAAAAAACGAGACAGTGAGGTAGCATCTTTACACGCAGAATGTTGATAATGACAAGATGTTATCGTTGAGAATATAAATACGATCTGATCAGTAGTTAGACAGGGAGTTTCTGATTTTTTACTTTTATTATTAATAATAATAATTTTTGTTATTAATATATATAATTTTAAAATATATTTTTAACACAAAAATTAATTTAACTAAATGATTATATTCACACTTTTTTATCATTGTAACATTTGATGGGCTAAATTGTCTAAAACATTTGATACTGTTAAATATGTTGTATTTAACTGTTCAAAATATATTAGGCAATTTATCCCATCAAATGTTAATAGATGCATGAATTTCAGATACATAAAAATCGTTTATCTCTCGAATGAAGCAATTGTCTAAATTTTCATAATCTTGATAATATTGAGCTTGGTTAAATTAACATTTAAAATTTGTGTTTATATAACTTCATAACTGTAGAACACATTGAGATATCAGCGTGAAGTTTGGTAGTTAGATGTCAAATATTATCATCGAAACGCTGCAAAAGTTTTAGATAAAACATTCATTTTTCGCTTAGTTTTCTCATATTCTCTAGCATATTTTACTAATTTTTTGGGATAACCTATAAAATTATTACAAACTTTGTGCCACCTTTGACAATTAAATAAAATGGATGACTTGTAGAATAATTATCGCTATTATGATTGAGAATACAAATACTATCTGATTACAAAGAGAGTTCCTAACTATTTGCTTATTACTAATAATTTAAAATATTTCATTTAGGCCTATGTAATAATTTTTCAAAAGGAAACATGTTTTTGAATTTAAAAATTTATTAGTTTAACTTTCTATTCTAAATTTCTTAACTGATTTTTAAACAGTGATGACGCCAGGACGTCACATAGATGTTTTCCTTCCTAAAAGTATGTGATGACCTTTTTAAAGTTATCACTCTATTTTTAGTCTCCTCATACAATTTTTCATTAAATCATTGAAGCGGGGAAGGTCACATTGTACTAGCACCTTTAACATTACAAAAAAACACATTTTTATCTACAATGTTAGAATTCCATAGCCCTCCCCTTATGGCTGCGCTACTGAATTTAAACTGCTATTTCAGTTTTTTTGCTATTTTTACTGGTGTCTGGTATTTTTGAGAAACGGATATGACAACCCTATACATATATGATATAGATATATAGATATATTTGTATATCTATGTATAGACATACATATATAGACATACAGATAAGAGTAGATAGAACTTTTAGATAGATGGACAGACAAGAGAGACATTATACATATAAATAGACGGATGCGTAGGAAGATAGATAGATATGTAAATAGGTAGATTGATAGATAAATAGATACAGTAGATAAGTGTGTAGATATGTAGATAGATCATTATTTAATTTAAATAGGGAGAAAGATATATATAGATACATAAATATATAGGTACATTGGTAGTGCTCTGAGAAAATGCATATACGTATTGTAATTTACATACTACCTTTTACTTAATGTTAAAATGTATATACCGTTTTCTTTTGAGTATGTCTACATAGTTTTGTAAATAATTATTACCGGTATACTGTTTTCAATTATTAAACATGTTATTTTGACTTTGTAAACATTTGAAATTGTAATGATACTTCAGTACATAAACTGTTCTTTACGATATATTTACTTTTTATTAATACCATTTATTCTTGAGCATATATTCTTTGACGCTGTTTTCTATCGCTTTGCTGTACACTAGGAGGCAATTTGTTTTATCTTTGATATTGTTTGTCTTTGTGTACAGAAGTCATTCTTCCAACGGATGGACCAATTACTCAGAGTACTAGTAAGTTAACTTTCATTCATTTACTGACTGCTGTATTTAATACTAGCAGTAAAGCCAATAATTTTTGATAGAATTGTTAAAATAGATTTCAAAAATGTTGATTACTAAAAGCACATTACAACTTAATATAAATCATAAAAGCAGAAAAAGCAGAGCAGTTTAAAATAATCTAAACAATAGTTTAGATAAGAATATCAATTAGAACCAGTTAAATTTAGTGTGACAAAAGTCAGAGAATATGTTGAAACTGTCCCAAAACATGTCTGTTATCACGTTTTGGTATACAAGTTTCAGCGAAAAAATTCCTTCCTAATTAAGACCTCTTCGTTAAATTATTATTTACCTCCATGAAGTGATAAGAAAAGTCTTAGTATACAACATATCATTTCTTTATGAACATGGTTTCAGGCACCTCCAATCAACCCTCACCCACAAAAAAAATGTTACCTCAGCTAGTGAAACGAAATATGTTGTTATTTAAATGATCGGTATTATAGTATTGGCCTGTAGAAACTGTGGATGGAGTGATGAATACAGGGAAGGATAGGAATAGTTGAGGAGAAGTGTGAGTTGGGTTTCCTAACCAGACTCTATTATATTGGTATTGAGAAACTTGTCTGATTTCTGCTGACTCTTGCTGGCACGTGATGTGAAAGTAGGACGTTAAATCGGCGATGATGATGATATTGAAACTATAAGAAATCAGTCACATGCTTTATAAATCTTTACTAATCGTGACATGCTGCCTTTTATAGTGAGCTTGTTCTATAAAATATTCATGTTTCAGTATCACGTATTATCTTGCTTAGCAAGATATAAATTGTTTCTCTCATGACTTATTGAATATTTTCTTTATTTATTTTCCGCAGTCATATATCAATTGAAAAAATAATACAGTTTATATAACAACTTGAAAGTAGCCATTAAAACTGTTACATTATAAGAGCCAATATTTTCTACTTCAACATTTTAATTTAAAAAAAATAAAATAATAATTGTTGTTCATTTTGTGGAAGCAAATAATTGTTAATTTGTGTTTTAATAGTATTTATGCTAACATTACTGAATCAATTAGATATTACATTTTTAAAATATATAGCTGCATGTAACTTTCAGTTATCATTTAAATTTTAGGTTTTGCTCCAACACTTCCTAGCACAGAATCATCAGAGGGTAAGCGTTTCTAAATTATTCGGAGTAGATTCTGAAGTATCTCATGTTTAGTGTGTAGAGACTTCATGAAACATATTCCGTTGTTCTGTAACAATTAATTTTATAAAGTTATTTAATTAAACATATTGTACATATTCAAAATCTGTGCTAGTAGCACAATTTATATGTTGTGGTGGTAATATATTTAAATGAGCACGCATTTAGCATAGATCAAATTGTTTGCAAAATATGAGTAGGAATAAAAGCTAAACAAAGTTTCCTTAAACTTGCACTTGGTTACTAACTTGCAGTATTATATTTTCACATATATCCTGTATGCGGAATGTGTAACTTGCTCAATTTTTCAATTATTATGTACTTTTTTTGGCATCATATTATATTTTGTTCTATTGTTATCCAGTTTCATACAATGTACACATTTTTTTTATCATTTGTTTGAATTTTTCTCTCTCTCCTTCTCCTTCTCCCTGTCCCTCTCCCTCTTCCTTTTCCTCTTGCTCTCCCTGTTGCTCTCCTTCTTCCTCTCCCTCTTCCTCTCCCTCCCAATTTTTTGTTCTTGGCTACTAAAGTTACAAATAAAAATATATATAAAAACAAGTTTTTTTTAAAAACCACGTTTTCCAATTGACTCAAAAGAAGAAAATAATTTCTTATTAATCATGTCATATGACTGTAGACGCGCATTTTTGATTTTATGTACGTTGCATTGATAATTATTGTTGTCGAAATGAGTCACACGTTGTTAGTCATATGACATGATTTATTGCAAATTATTTTAATCTTTTTAGTCAATTTGGAAAACGTGGTTTTTAAAAAACTTGTTTTTATATATATTTTTATTGAACTCTTTTTAGTCTTCAATTTTGTGAATTTTTATTGGGGAAGGGGAAGGGGGAAGGGAGATGGGGGG
>JAQIXG010005054.1:0-11952 GCA_034700105.1 Oconnorella tubifera | reverse complement strand
CGTTTGTCAGCATTTTTATTTGCCACATATGTTCAAGCTTTTAATTTTCTGTATATTGTATATAATTCACTGTATTTGGAACTATAGTATAATTTATATTGCTATTGCTAACCTTATAACAAACATTTTATTGTTTAACAATAAATTGTACGCTTTAATTATAAAAAGACTTAATTTAGCTTTGGGTTTAATCTCGTGTGCTTAAAATTGTTGAACTTTATTAGAACTATTGTATCTTGTCTGTAAAAAAAAGCTGTAAGTAGCTTGTGTATAAACTTACGACAGCGTCAAGTTGCGGTTTTTTTAAAGGGAATCTGATTGTGAATGTAAACTGGAATAAACGACGTAACAAGCTGATACCTGAATTTGACCGCAGTAATATCACATTTCATAGTAGGACCTGTTAATAGGCGACGTATCTTACAAGATGCAAAATCGATTTAAGGTTATGAAATACCTTCATGTTACAACTAATTTATCCGTCCATGATAATTTACTGTATTACTTGATCGTTGATTCAAATCAAGTGTAGATTATAGTTGATATTTAAACATTATTTATAATGTGTCATAAGTGGATAGTGTATCTTAGACTATAGATAATATTTTAAGCTAAACGCTGCACCATAAGTCGTCATTTCACTGTTACAGGCTATTAGCACATTTATTATAGATGTGTGATATGATGCATGACATAACCATCGTATATTGAAATGAGACTATATTATCATCATATTATTGTACTCCTGAGACGTATTAACTATTTCAACTTTTTCAGTCGTGGGGGGGAGGCATTTATTCCAAAAACAAGCGATGATATTTATATGATTACGCATAATAAATAGGCCTATATTATTGTATTATACTACACAAATTACTAATTCGAGAAAAATATTACCTTTTTGGAAAGCGGGGGGGGGGGGAATGCTTAAAATTAACTTCTATATCTGTACAAAAAATTACTATTAAAACGAAGGAGGGGCAAATGAACAACCCCTTATCCCCAAATGATGTGGCTGTTGTAATGTAGTATTTTATTTATCACGAAGACTGTGTAATCATTTTTTATAATTTCAATGTTTTGTCAAATTTTATAGTATACTAAAGAACATGATTATAGAATAGATAGAGCCATCATAGTAGAATGAAAGTTAAACTTTTCTATCTCATACGGCCTTAAAGGTCTCTCAGCAAATGGTCAAATTTTAAGAAAAGTTTCACTATGGAAGATCAAAGAAATTTAGCGAAGACAACCTCTAGCAGTATGTGACAAGATTAATTATACTGAGTTTAGGGCATGAAATTTGTTTGTTACTTAATGAATTATTGATTGGATAAATGAATGCATTCATGAATGAATGAATTCTTGAATGAATGAAGGTTTGAATGACTTTATATACAATAAATGAAAGAATTACGAAAATTAATGTTAGAAATAAAAAATGAAAGTTTGAATGCATATTGCTAACACTTTTCAAACTTTTTTCAAGGATTTCACAATTTTACTGAAAGATCATTAATTATTTAAGAGTATTATATGTAAATATTCGGATATTTTCAATTATTTTAATTTAGTTATTTTTAAACAAATAATATTAATCTCTCTGTTCTGCTTAATCTCTTCATAATTTACATTGTTAATTTTCTATATGCACTTCGCATTGTCATCCAACGCATGTACCGAACTATAGTCTCAGAGATCGATCCATCCAGTACCATAATGGATTGGTTCATCCAGGAAGACATCTTTACCCTTGAGACCAAGGACAGGATGCTTGCCCATCCCTCCCCCCAGGCCCGCTGCAGAGCCGTCCTTGATAACCTTTTGAGGAGCTCCCATAACTCTGCCTTCGTGGTCTTCAGAAACGCAATCGCGGAACATCACTCGTGGATCAGTCAGCGCATTGATGAGGAAGTCGAGAGGATCCCTATGACGTTACTTGATGACGTCAAGCAACTGGAAGGTGTTGAGTGTGATGGTGTCGTGAGTCGTTTGACGGAGGTGTATGAAGATCCAGTGAGGTTTTCAGTGGAAGGGAAGGAACATGAAAGAAAACAAAAACCAGATTCTTCGTACTTTGCAAATGGTAATTGTAGTTAAGATTATTTTTTGTTCATACAATATGTATTTTTTTTCTATAACTATACACTTTTTTGTTTGAATTCAATTGCATGTACTATTCAACAGGTTTTCTACTACTCTAGGTGACAAATATGTTTGTGTGTATATTTGTGAATGTATGGGTGTGTGTTTGAAGGTTTGAATATAATATATAGATATGTGTCTGACCAACTTTCCATAAGTTTGATCGTCTGTGACAAATCTTGGCCAACTTCTTTATCTTGTCCAAAGTAACACTAAAAGGTACCTTGGTCATCATATAATATAGAGAAAGAAGGTAAAACTGAGATCTGTCTATAATAGGAAAATATATTGTCTTTATTATCATTATGCACTGGACATATTTTTTTAAATTTTACTGTTAAACAATGCCACATGGATTAACAGAGATAGATTTTTAGAAACAAAACGACTGCAGTTACTTGTTAAATTAACTTCCTTTGTTTATACAGTATATTATTTAATTTTTTAGTATTACTGATTAGTAGCCTTGTGGCTAAGACGAGTTGATAGTGCATTAGTCTAATCATGATGATTGTTCTTTCAGTATTATCTTCCAATGATAGTCAAATCAAATATCTCATCTCTCAGCTTATGATAAAAGACTTGGAGATAGCGAAACAAACTCAACAAATCCTTGACCTTCAAGAACAGCTTGCATCAATCTCTTCTAGTCAGCTCACAGTCCAATCAGATGAGAGCGAACTTTTACTCCAAACCCGCCTTTCAGAGGCGGAGGAAAGGTCAAGAGCTCTGGAGGTCAAGCTCTCAGTGGCGCTGAACCAGTTGAGGTTGTTTGATAGAGGTTTGCAAGATCAGATGTTTGTGGAAGAACGAGTGGATCGAAACATCACATCAGATAAGAATACAAGTGGGGATTTATATGATGAAGAAGATTGTGATGATGTCTATATCATCGAAGATTGTGATGATCTCTATAGCATACTGCCTGGAAGAGAGAGTGTGCCAGAAAGTGGAAAAATTGAAGATGATTATGTCCCTATATACGAAGGTTAGTGCTGTAGGGTGTTTTTATATCATAGATTACATAAAATTAACATTATACAATGCAAGAAAACGAGTTGTATTAATTAATTGAATTTATTTGTTTTTTTCTGTTTTAAGAGTGTCCCCCATTGTTGCCGGAGAGAAACAAAAAACAATTGAGAGATTTGCCTAAAAATGAAGAATCAAGGGTTGAGACGACAGCTGCAAAATTGAATGAATTTATTGGATATGAAACATGTAAGGTCCTTGAGGAGTATAATGGGTACTTGTTGGTTTACCAATCCCCAATTTTTTTTCCTTTTTTAATCAATGAAAGTAATTAGATATTATTGGGTTAGGCCTTATGGTTAAGGTTAGGGATAGGCACGTGTACATTTTAAATGTACATATGCATATCTCTAATCTTAGCACGTGTACATTTTAAATGTACACGTGCCTATCCCTAACCGTAGGGCCTAGGGTTATGGTAAGGGTTACATTGAAAATGTACACGTGCGTTTCGTCGTGTTCATTAAGCTTATTGATAAAAACATTTTGGGGTTGTAAAACCGACAAGTACAGTATAATGTTTATACCTGTCAATTACAAATTTCGTTTCTAATTGATTGGTTTTAATAGATTTATAATCTATAATGTTAGATTGTTCAAGGGAGGGAAAGACTGCTTGGACACAAAAATTATTACGACAGATTCCGAGTCAGTGACCTGATGAAGTAGCATATGTGCCTAGGACACTGAATTTAAGATTTGTTTAATTGTGTAGTTGGCCTATTAAGTTTTTTTATCAATTAAAAAATTAAACAAGCTCTCTGTAGTGAATGTTTAGATATTTTAAAACTTTGAATATATTTATTTTATTTTTGCATTTATGCATTTTTTGCTCCTGTTTTTAAAGTTCCTAGTAAGTACGTCAGGAAGGTACGTAAAGATTTTGAAATAAGTTTGAATCGGTTGTCGTTAGATGAGCAAATCTACTTTGGAAAATTTATTGAAACGTGGCAGGGTAAGATTATTTTTATTCAATACTAAAGCTTAAAATGAATAAAATGTTACGAAATTTTCTTTGAACCTTACATTTTTTGTTTTTCCTCAGTTTGAGCTGCATTAATGAGAATAAATTTGATTAGCTAAAACTCATTAGCTAAATGACCAAATGGGACTGGTCGCGATGGTTCCAGGTTTGATTACCAACGCTCATTAGAGCGCTAACTTGTTGCAGCCTTTAGTAGGTATTTGAAGTGGCAGCTACGTCTGAGAAATCGTTCATATAATAAACGGTATTCCTTGACGTAATTCTTTAAAGGAAGAATATATGTGTTATGACCTTGGTTTCTGCAAAAGGCATTGTTCACAGCATTCACTTTTTTTGAGTTTCCTTTTTGTTCATTGAATTCTTAAAACCATTATACAATTTAAAACTTGTTACCTAAAATAATCATTTTGTCTTGAAGCAATATTAATCCACAAATAGACAAACTTATTAGGGCCACAAATTACTGATTGTTTTTCTAGTAAGATCCATTATAGCTTAACAGAGTTTAGAATATTAAAAATGTACCAACATTTTTTATTTCAATTTTAATTACAGACTTAGATTTAAGTTAATTTGTTATTTCTTTCAAAGCTCTTTGATATCAACCACTGATTGTAACAGCAAAGTTTCGGTTTGTATCAAGAAACTAATCGAAGGGCCAAACTGTCCTACTGTACAGTTTCTAAGAGAGGCAGACCTTCTTGCCCAGCTACAACATCGTAACATTATAGAAATGTTGGGCATGCACAGTGAGTCTCCTTATTACATCATCACTGAGTACATGCCTAATGAAGACCTGTTGGCTCTCTTACAACTTGATAGAGGAATCAAGATAAAACTGAAAGATCTAGTCAATATGGCAGTTCAGGTCAAAGTTTTATAATAAAGGATAGTTAAGTTATTTTAACGTACTGCTGTTATAAGTCACACTAGGTAGCTCCTGATCAATTACTCACATTAATTATTTTATTAAATTCAGTCTTATTAGAAATATTTAAGTAAATTATAAGAAGTTTCAGGTTACCTGAAATAATATTTATTATTTCAAGTTATTTGCTATAACTTGAAAATATTTAAATCTAAAATTTGTACTTTTTTTGTGATATCAATCTTCCAGATAGCAGATGGAATGAATTACCTAAGTAAGAATAACGTGATACACAGAAATCTTCGTGTGTACAGCATTCTTGTGGGACACCACATGACTGTGAGGATATCCAACTTAAAGCAAGCTATCCTACTGGATCCAGACACTACAGAATATTTCTACGATAAAATCAGATATGAGAAGCAAGGTTGGCTTTCAAATTCTTGATGCTAATTCTTAATTAGTCAAATTCTACAGTTGTATTATTTTTGTATTGATAATGTTATAATTACATTAACAACAGCAGAATATCTATTTATGTCATGGCTTACTCTTATCGATTAGCATATAATAAATATGAATTATTGTTCTAGTTATTTCAGACGATGAGTCATTCTTGACAGAGTGGACAGCCCCTGAAGCGATCCTGACCAATAGATGGACAGATAAATGCGACGTCTGGTCATATGGCATACTTCTTTATGAACTACTTACTTATGGGCAGCTGCCTTATATTGGTATGATATGTGTACGCTGTTTAATTTTCCTGTGTTAAATCAAATCGAGGAACTAAATAAATTGAAATTGAGACTAAATTATATAATAGCATCATATCTTGCTGATTTGATTTTCTGTAGTAGAAATTTAATCTATCTGAATTTTTCTAAAGAATTAGTATTGACAACATATGATCATACATATTATACTGATTCTTCTGAATAAAATATTAAATATTTTTTACTTTATTAACTTGTAGGCTTAAGGGATTCGGAATTGGTATCCTTCATTAACTCAGGCTACAGACTCAACTGTCCACAGCCTGATAGCTCAGATCACAGAAGGATACATAATGTTA
Source organism: Oconnorella tubifera (assembly GCA_034700105.1). Classification (NCBI taxonomy): domain Eukaryota; kingdom Metazoa; phylum Annelida; class Clitellata; order Enchytraeida; family Enchytraeidae; genus Oconnorella; species Oconnorella tubifera. The sequence goes on along the minus strand of JAQIXG010005054.1, from coordinate 5,847 downwards.
TGTTGCAATGTTGGCAACAAATTCCTGACAATCGACCAACTTTCTCTCTACTCTCGGATTTTTTTGATGAGTTTTTTGAACAAAAAATCAACTCTCCAATTCGTAACACTGAAGGTATGTAAATTTTATCTCTTATTTAATATATTTTATGTGATGAAATTTTTACATATTGTAATGTATTCAGTAAATTAAGAACCTTATTACCTTACCGTTGTAATTTTTAAAAAGTAATTTATGACATCCTAAGTTGAAAGTTTTTACTGACGTTGCAATAAATACAAGTATTTATTACTTTATTTAAAAGTTTAAAGGGCGTCAAAAATTTGTTACATTGAGGGTAGCGATTAGTCTATTGTAATCGGAGAGGATGCTCATTACCCATGTATCAATGATTTGTAACAGTCTTGTACTATTGCCTACACAGCGTTGTACAGTGACGGATTAAGGGCTGCGGGGGCCGGGGGCTGAGTATTTTTCGGAGCTGGATAATATCAATGTTTGTTATAAGTTTTAAATGCTTGTCATTCCCCTCTGGCAACAATAATGTAAAACATCTCTTGCATGTACTATAACGTTTATAAGAAAGTAGCTGTCAGTACTGATCAGGCTAAATTTACTTTGCGAGCCTTTCGGCGTGCGAAGTCAACCACAATATCGTGAAAGTCAATGTCTAGCAGAGTATCGAACTCAATGCTCATCAAGCACAGCATATTCAGTCGATCGTCTCCCATAGTTGACCTCATAGTGTTCTTCACTCTCTTCAAGGTAGAAAAACTTCGTTCTCCTGTGCAGTTTGTTGTCATCATGCAGAGGAATAGTTTGAGAACAGTTTCTACATTGGGGAACGTGCTCTGCAGACCATTGTCAACGATCGTAAGAAACAATTGTAATTCTGGCTGCCGGTTGCTGGATAAATCCTTTGGAGACTGCTGTGAGTGTTCCACTCTGAGAAATGCGGCAAAATGAAGCAATTCCTCTGCCAGAGTATCTTCTATATCAGTCGGATACTTTTGTAGAAGTCGTGAGGATGCTGACCGAATCTCATCAGTGGATGTATTCTCCAGATTCCTGAGAAATCCAAAAGTTTGGTTGAGCTCTTTGTACGCTGCCAAACGACGTGATAGTGCATTTCGAAGTCTATCAAGTATTTGTAAGAAGACTTGAGTCTTGAACCGAGCAGAAGGACTGAACTCCGTGTCTGCAGCATTACCCTCATCAAATTGTCTCTTCCGCTTTCGTTTCCTTCACTCTCTTCTCTGTAATGCGAATTACCGCTGAGTTTTCCTCGCTGTTCATATATATGTTCAAACATATATATATGTAATATATATGTTCATATTATGTTCAAACTCACTTCGCTGCTGGTCAATAAATTCAATGAGCGATTTGTAGAGTTGTACCACTGTATTGAGATCCATTTTTGAGTCTTGGAAAGTACAACTGATGGCATGAATTCGCTCCGGCAATACGTACCACAATTCGGCCATAATCCCAGTTTCCAAAAAGTTCATACTATTGGACATCGAGCCAGCCTGGAGTCTGGCATCTTGAGGTTGGTTGTCATCCTCTGAAAGATTATCACGAAGTTGTTGATTTTTGTGTAGACTTTGACAAAAGCCTTCGTGGCATATCCAAAAAAAACTTTTACTAATATAAGGACGGGGTCGCTCTAAAGGCTGGGGCCGGGGGAGGCAGCCCCCACAGACCCCTGGTTAATCCGGGCCGGGCCATATACAGTCTATTTTGACTGTTCATAAATCTTGCAATGTCACAAAATTAATTCTCAGAAGGTCTCAGGCGACCCCTGACAAATTGCCAGGCGACCCCAGTTGGGGTCGCGACCCACAGGTTGGGAACCGCTGTCATAGAGTGTCAATATCAAGATAATGCATTTATAATTTCAGCCAAAACGAAAACTGTAATCGTAACTCTAAACGAAAAGAAAAGCCAAACCTGCAAACATTTGGCTCAACAGCCCATCGTCACAACACACCACTGTCTAAATATTTAACATTGCCATCAAAAGGCTTTGACTTTTATACAATCATTAAAAAGTATTATAACAAGAAACAATATAAAAACACATACGGTGTGTAATGTAAAAAGATGTTTTTAGAAATAAATTACATATGATTATATTTGTAATGATAAGTAATGATATGTCTCTAATAGATATATCGATATAGATATATGTTATATATATATATAACATTAGAAATATATGTATAAGACATATTATGACAGCATTGCTCAATATAGTCATTATATGCTATATGACTCATTATATGAAGTCATTACCCAGAAGTTCTGTCATATTATATGACTTTGAAGCGATCTATGTCAGAGAATAAGCGCATTACCGGTGTAGCATTTGTAAATCTTCTCTCGGTAATTCTGTCAAACTGAGCAGCTTTCCTGTTTGCATTCTATTGTCTGCATAATTGATGACACGATCGTGTAACACATATACAAGCGTTATCCTTCTCCATACTTTGTATTCAGAGATTTATGTTTCTTTTATTATTTATGTCTTAGTACAGTGTCCTCTGGTGATAAATGTCAAGGATAGTTATTGTGTTATAAATTTATTTGTTGAAAATTTTACGCGAATCGTTTTGTAGCGAAATTTTACAATTTTGATAACTTTAATATGGCAGTATGCATTTTATAACAGTTTATTTAACGCTTTGCAAGAAATGCAGTAAAAATTCTTAAATATAATTAAGTTACTATCATTCTAGTTTATATTCTTTATTTACCGTAAGCAATTTATAACACACACTATTCGTAACTTCAGAAACTCGAATCCTGGACTTTCGGATAAAAAATTTAAATAGGATTCGAACTTGAAATCTGTGGACAGAAAAATGACAACTATAAAACTAGTCTAGACTAAAACTCGTCCTGAAAGTTGGAGAAAATACTGTTAGAATAGAACAAAATAGAATTAGATTCAGAAGTGCAATCAAGCGATGCTCTCATGCGTGTAGTTTACATTATTAGAGGAACAACGTTAGAGCTCTTCCAATCTGTGCTGATCACAACACGTGATAGCATTGCTGGCAATCCAGCTGAGATTTCTGTTTGACAGTACAATGAGATGAAAACTTTTAATTATAAGAATAATGAGTCCTTTATATATAGCCAAAATATCAGATAGTTTTAGTCATTTATCACTTTTGGGACCATTCCCCAAGACTTTTTAACTATATAATTTTGAATGTTTTTACGTTTGTCACACGAATTTTTTTTCTTTATTTGTTATACTTGTTCAAACTATTACTTCAGACTCTCTTTAACTGTTTTTGTACTGTCATTAAAAATTGTGTTATTTATTAAAAACATTGCTTAACTGTATGTATACATTATTTAAAAGCACAAATCCGCATTATAATATTAAATCTATGTAATTTTAGAATAATGTCTCTTCAATCTAGCAACATGATATCTCAACACAATTTCACACAAAACACCTTCATCCCCCGCACCATCCTGCCACCCAACTACCCACCCAACCCCTCCAACACCTCCACATCCAACGATGACACCCCGGTGTACCTCCAGGGTGCCGGCTCCCTAGAGCGCTTCAGCGCCGTCTACCAGTCCTACCACGGGTACCTTAGCCTGGTCGTCTGCGTGTTTGGAATCATCTCTAATATGATGAATATAGTTGTGTTGACTCGTAGAAATATGATAACGGCAACGAATTATATCCTTACGGCGCTTGCTGTTGCGGATTTGTTGACTATGGTTTCTTATATGCCGTATGCCGTTTACTTCTACTGCGTTTCTGTTTTGGATCAAACACACCCGCATGCGAGAGGGTGGATTGTTTATTTGTTGTTTAATACGAAGTTTAATATCACGTGTCATACGGCTGCAATGTGGCTGACGGTCAGTTAATTATTTGTTTATTTTTAAATCTTTTATTTTACTGATATATCTGTTGAAAGATCAGAGGTATTTTAATGCTTTTTAGTTTATAACCTTGAAAAGTTGATATATTTCTTTTGTATAATCTCTTTAATATATCTTATAATAAAGACATTTCTATGAATATTAACTTTATCTCTAGCTCTGTTGCTCTAGTTCGTTTACTTTTGAATAAAATTTGATTCGATTTTGGTATATATCTTTCAAATATTTCATTTTAAAAGTTGCTTTTTAAATTTTAATTTATCGCTTTAACTTTTTTATAAGATGAAAATTTAAGCGGTAGTAAAGCAAATCATCGTGTTTATTCATTGCGAAATTATTTTAAAGTTTAAATTTTATATCCTATATGACTCAATGTATGATCCAATTTAGTTTTAATAACAAAAAACTTAAAACTATTTTATATCTAAAAAAAATTTATTTACCGTGTAAAACCCAACATATATTCCTGGAACCTCCCTGATTGCTTTTGTGATTTAAGTCAAAATTGCTTTTGCTGAAAGAGAAAGCAAAGCGGAGACAATGCACGAAAGAGTCAAGCTATAGACAAAGCTGAGCGACAATGAATGAAAGAGGCAAGCTATAGACAAAGCTGAGACAATGTATGAAGTCTTGTGTCAACAAAAGTAGACACATGGCCAGAATAAAACATTCTGAGGGGGGGGGGGGGTGCAACCGTTTCGTTTTGGGGAGGAAGCTGAGGGGAGGGGTCTAATTGTATCCAATAAATAGAGATAATTTTATTTTAGTTTTACTTTTAAATAATTACTGTACACAATCCTAGTAATTTATGTCTAGAAAAATAAGTTTTACCCTAACCCTAATCATAAAACAAAACCTTATTCTTAACCATGACCCGAACGTTAACACAATACAACGTTAACACGTTGATACTAATCGATATTTCATTAAGGACATTTTGTCCGGGGTATTTTTGTCCGGATTATTTTGTTTTGAACATTTCGTCCGTGACAAAAAGTCATTTTGACATTTTGTGTGGAAACGATAAAATAATATTACCATTGCAATATCTATTTCAATTTTGTCTTGCTATAAAATTTCGCTGTAGTGTATATAGAATGTACAGTGTAAATATGTAAACTATAATTCCATAACTATTCCATAAAGTATTCCATAAGATATTCCATAAACTATTCCATTTTATTATTAGCCACCACCTTTTCCGTGTATAGTTTTATTAGATAAAATAAAATAATGCCCTCAATCATTTTTTTTATGTCCAACGTATACTTTCTATAAATAATTAATAATTGACATTGAATTATAAAAATGTCAAGTATTAATATTTCAAACAAAAATACATCAACACGTACAAGAATGTTTTAGAGCTTTGCAATTTCTGTTAACAAATTTGAAAGTGTGAGGGGGGTACAAGGGGGGGGGGGTGATCCTCCCCTATGACTTAACAGTAGTTTTACATAACGTAGACAAATAAACGAACTCACAAACAAGCAGATAAACAAAGAAACTAACAAACAAATGTTGGTAAACAGAATGATATGTATACAAGATTTAACAAATAATACAAAAATTTACTGTTCACGTTTGCTTATAAGCCTATTATACTGGCTTTCCAATCGTACAATAAATTGACTTTAAACTTATCAAAAACTCTCTCAATTTCATAGCGATCATCATTATCATCATCTTCAGAGCGTTATCATCATCATCGTCATCATCTTTCTTTTTACGTCTTTTTCACGTTCTTCCAATTATGAAGCAGACATCTTAACTCATCACGTGACCCCCCAAAATCCAACTCCACTTCCACGTAGTGGGGGGTGGAAACGATTTGGAATTCATTCCAAATTGGCTAACGGAGCGCTGGTTCAATCCCCAAAGAGGGGCAGCTTGTTTGCCGTAAGCTGCGTCCCGTGTCGAGGGAGGACG
>JAQIXG010005053.1:0-11952 GCA_034700105.1 Oconnorella tubifera | reverse complement strand
TATCCTGGGGGGAAATTCCGGGGGGGGGGAGATTTCTGGATACCTGTAAGAGTTAATATTCGTTTGATGAATTTTCTTGTAATCGTCACAGCATTTAACACGTCTAAATTACTGAGCGATCCATGTATAACTTGCAGGTATAATGACCGTGTATAACCCGTGTATAATGCAGGAAAAAATAAAAAATTGGGCAAATATATTAAAATAAGATATAACTGAAATTCGACAATTTCAAAATCACAAATAAAAATGTTGGAAGTGTTATATTCTAATTTTTGTTTAAAATAATTTTATTAAGCACTAACATATTTTGATTTGCCTCGTTATCAATTATCAGTTTATTTCAATTTATAAATGAAATCATAATATTATATTATAATTAATTAAAAACATGACGCTCATCATATTTCTAGTTATAATTGCATAGTCCTGGTTACATTATGTTTCTTAGTTCTCTTAATTTTATCATTATAACGTTGCATCTCAACATCTTCATAATCATCATATCCTTGAGGCAGAAGCACCGCCAACTCATCAGACAAGCTCCTCCTACTTGCCCTATCTTTATGCCCCTTCCCTCTGCCACAATCCTTTCTTTCTATAGCGCCGTATCTTTTATAATGTACTGTTCGTTTCTTTTTCCCTTCAATCGAGGGATGTTTTTCTGTTGCCGGAGAATGTTGTTCATTTTCCATCCAACCTGTTTGATTTTCTGCGGTAAAATTTAAATATTTTATGCAAAGTTTATTAGCTGTTCTATATACTGGATGATTGCTTGATACCGGTCTCTCTAACCAAGCTTGGATCAGATTCCTCTGCACTGTGTTGAAGTCGGATTTTTCAGAGACAGTAATAAGAGAATGACGAAGAGCGAGATTGCGTAGAAGAGGTTGAGAGGGAAAGAGAAAGCGAGAGATTTTCTCGTGATAGAGACTGTGATGGAGAGTTGGATAGACGATGAGAGGCAGGTCTGTGTAGATGATGAGGATATCGGCTGAAATAGAGCAAGAATATTTATCTGTGAAATGCTCATAAGCAAATCAGCACAGAAAGGACAGAATTTATGTGAGAACATCATTTTAGAGTTCTCACATTTTTTGAAATAATTTTTTAAAAGACTATTTATTTCTTTAAATAGTATTCTATTTAGAAGATTATTTGAAGAAAAAATTAAAGTTTATACTATGACTTGCTCATACAAAACACAGGAAATGAATTAAACATAGCAGATAAGTTAATAAAAAAAATTCGAACACAAAAATCTCTTTTAAACATCACACCTCCAACACGACAGACTTCATCATAGATATGATCCAGCTGTCCATCATCACCCTCTTCATCCAGTAGCTTCATCCCAGGACAGTGAACGGCCACCATGATGACCTTGGGGACCAGTAGCGCTCCGTCCTTGACATCGTTTTTGTGTTTGACGTGGAATGATTCAATCGCTAGAGGCGCCACGTGTAGTGAAGCGACGCTGTGTTTTATTTGATTGACAGCTCGACTGTGCACGCCTACCACACACACGCCGGGTCGAACTTGACAAGTCTACAAATTGTTTACTTGTTTGTTTATTTTTGGATGAACACACATTAAAATAACAAAATTGAAATGTGCAACAAAATGTATGACATTTAAACATACAAAATTAATAACATATGATATCAATAATACAATCTGAGTCTCAGAAATTAATGTGTATACGAGTATGAGATAGAAGAAACATTCCGAGGGATCAGGGAAATTTTGTTTCAATGGGAATATTTGTGCAAGAACGTACGGAAATAGAAATGGGAATGAAAATGACGGGAAAAGAATCTATCATAAACTATTTTCTAAATTAAATGAAAATGAAAAGGTGACCGTCAACTAAACGAGAATGAAAATGGGACAAACGAGAATTAAGTGTTATTTCCAATGAATTAAAACTTTGATAGAAACACCGAGTTCAAAAAATGTTCTTACTGCGCGACTGTCGATGCAAATGGACTCCATTTCATGCAATTTTTACAAATGTGATGCTCATGTATAAAAATGTATAGGCACAAGTTACACAAGTAGATTCTATTTTGAAAGACGAGGGATAAAAGCTGTCACAAAATGTTTACTATTTATTACACTGGTCTGCAAATTTTAACTTTTTGTCAGTTGTTTTCAATTGAATAGGTGATTTTTATAGATTTTGGGACGCTGATTCCGAATATGTATTTGGTTTTTATACAGCACATCAGGTTTTTAAACAATTTCAGTTTATATAATTCACTTGAATAGTATAGTACGTAAGCTTGTTCCGAAATGTTTTCAGCAGCAATATAGTTGTAACAAATGTCATGTGTGTTTCTCTTACAAATCACTGGTCACACAATAGATAGACATTCTTAAAGTATTGCTTTCATGACTTCCTCTTATGTTCTGCTGCTGGGGTTGTCACGTTTAAGACGCCAACAATAGTCAACCATTATGCTTGAGTTCCACCGACTTGGTACATGCTTTTTATTTCACAAATACCCTGATGGTATATCTCACCCTGCTCCTCACTGTAAGCACTCAAATTTGCAGGAAAGCAGTTTATATGAAATGTATGAAATAAATGTTGATGCCAATCTGCTTACAAGTGCAAAATGAGCATCATAGCTTCAAATAATTTCTGAACAGGAGTCCCGTATTCCTGAGATTTGTGGTTTCCTACAAAGTTTTGAACGACAGATTTAAAGTGATTCTATGCTGACAGCTCGACATTAGACACCTTCAATGTGAAGTGTTCATCCTTCATAAACTTTTTAATATGAGGACCAATGAGAATTCCTGCTTTCAACTTTTACGAGAAAATTTCTCTCTTCAATCTCGCAGTAAGAAGTTCAGCTAATTCCTTGGCAACTCTAACACAAGGTCTTCACAAGGTCTAGATTTCCTTGTGACATCAGAAAAGGTGTTGTGCTATCAGTTTCTTTGTATTCGTAATCGTTATCGTCATTTTTGATGCTACGCTGCCAAATGAGAACTCTTCAATTGTAGTGGGACAAAAATAGAATCAGAATATTGTCACAATGTGGAATAGGGCTTAAAGCTGAAAGCAGATGTGAATAGAAAATCTTATGTCTGTTTTTATTATTGAAACCGTTTACATTAGTCAAGCAACAGTAACAATCTGACATATGATCAGTTTGCTCTCTCCAAATCAATGATATTCCGAATTTTGTCTTATTCTGTCCTTGATGGCACTGCCTCAGATTTTTCAGACAAGATATGCAAAATAAATAAGGTGCCCATATCTTATCTGGATCACCAAACTTGCATCAAAAATAAACATGATGACACAATGTCACAAAGTTTGTTATAGGCATTCACTGCTCATTGGTGCAGAATTTTCCACCAATGTCTATGGTTTATTTGTTGAGATATAACACTCTATAGGCACTTTTTTATTGCAGGTGAAGGTTTAAATAAGCAGATGTAGTTATTAAGTAAGCTACAGTATAGTTATTACAGTTTTTGATTGAAACAATCTCTAAAAAATGACTGTATTATTAACTTATTACAGTAATTCTTAATGTATTTTATCGAACGTGACTCTACTGTTAATCTGTGTACCTTAGATATGTCTAAAGCATTTGATAAAATGAATAGAAAGCGAAAATGTAATCGGGAAATTTTGAAAAACCTGACGTGCTGGGGAAAATGTAACAATACCAAAAGTCATCAGCTATGATGTATATTCAAAATATATGAGTACTTTTAAAACAACCGATATCATGCCGATATAAAAAATAGCTATAATTTCACATGACATTCAAAATAACTGCACAAACACTGCAACAAAAAATCTTTTTTTCTTTCAATTATAACGCTGGTCACAGCGTTATAATTGAAAGAAAGAAAGATTTTTTGTTGCAGTGTTTGTGTAGTTATTTTGAATGTCATGTGAAATTATAGCTGTTTTTTAAAAACATCTAGAGAGGGTCTTAGCACCCTTGTCACTCCTTGATTACATTCCTGGTTCTATAGTATACTTACATTGTTGATCTGAGTTACATGGCTCGACTGCTGAGGTATAATTACTGTTGACTTTAAATCTTGCTTCTTCATTCTAAAACCAAAAAAATAAGCACATTATAAATTTATAATGAAAATAATAGATATATAGATAGATGGATGAATAGATGGATGGATGGAGAAATAGATGGATGGAAGAAAAAATTAAGAAGAATGGATACAGAATTCATCATTAATAAGTTAGTGAATTATATGTAAACTGATTTCAAGCATTTTTCTTGATATAGCCTACCAAACCAGGAGCCATAGTTTAAATATATGTTAAAAATGGATGCAAAGGGAAAGAAAGAATTTTTAGTTAAAGGATGGTAAACAATTGGATTAGTTTATCACATTACGTTGTTGGATAGTATTCTGTAAATAGTCGTAAACATTTATTATAGTTTTGCCTATTTCTGAACGTTTACAATTATGATTTTCTTAACCAGTATAATAGTTAAATTACGTTATCACCCGAAATAGTTTCGATAAAGCTTTTGTGAATAATTACAGTGTAATATAAGTTATAACTTTTACCTTTTTCCCAGCTTTCGTCCTAACTGCAAGAGATCAGCTAACGCTTGCATGTTTAATCCGATATCCACGTACTCTCCCATTATTTTCTTTATAAATTAAACAAAAGAGGAAATATAAAAAACTAATGATAAAATTACTAATGTTGTAAAATATACAATTATTATTACTATATAGTAGCTTGCATTATTATTGCGTTATTATTTTGTGACAAACGGAGACTAACAAACACAAATCATTATTATTCTTAGTTATTTAACTGAAACATTTATTGGGTTTAAGTTCTGTATCAAAGATCAACTGTTGATATTATTAAATATATTTACTGGTGACAGTTTAGTACCAGAACTGGCTCAAGGGGGTACACTTGCATTTCTTAATGTTCTATCAACTTCTATCAAAATTGACGTAAAATAGAGTATATTAACCAACCAAATTGACCCGAATTATATCAACCAAACAAAATTATTTCAAATACATCAACCAAACAAATTAACCCCAAATACATTAAATCCACTAATACACCATATATACATTAACCCCGATAAATTAACCCCGAAAACATTAACTGGACATAGCTATTCCGAATACATTAACTTGATAAATCGATCCTGAATACATTAATGTGACAAATCGACTCCTAATATAATCGACCCGATAAATCAATTCACAATACAGCAACCCAACAAATCCACCCCGAATGTATTAACCCAACAAATCGATGTTGACCTTATATTTATCACGATCGTGTTAAGTAACTGCTACTAGATAAAACTATATTATGTTTTTTAAATGGGGCATTGCCTCTCCTATCCACTCTTATTTATTCGTCATTTAAGTAACAAAGGTCAAATTTAACGGCGATTATTTAACAATAAGCAGTGATGGAAATACCGCAATGAAGTTTATCAGTCAAAGTTTGTCTTATCAGTTGTGGTCAAAGATCATACAACTACACATTTCTGGTTTTTATTGTTCGTAGCATGGATTCTGAAATACAAAAGTAATTGTTAATTTGTTAATAAAGTTAACTTTATACATTAAGTTATTAAATAAATGACAGTAATCAAAATAACAGTAAACTTGAAGTAACATTAAAGTTGACCAACACTAATATCACAACCAGTTTTTATGTTTTCAATTACAATTTCGAAGAATAATTTAATATTTGTTAACTTTCGTGACAATAATCATAATTAATTAAAGATAACTCCGGATTTTGAGAAATAAACAATCTTATAGCAAACAATTCGTATATTATAAGCCTATTTTAACTAGCTGTACTCTTTGAAAAATCACGGAAACTAATAATTTGCTTAACTGAATTAAGGTACAGTTTTACGAAAATAATTGCCACTATCCCTCCTAAACATACTTCCTCTTACTACCCTTCCACCAACCAATACATCAACATAGTTGTAGTCAACCCGAAAAGTAACACAAAATGTTAGCGTGCTGTGTTAAATTTACATAACAAGTAATTTTTGATGAAAACTTTTTTGTTCCTTCTCAGATAACCACACTCTCACTCATACAAAGCAAGATTATCATGAGGTAATAGACTGGACAAACTTACATTAGCAATTAAACTTATTTATATGAAATAAATAAACCATTTAGTAATGATTTCAATTTATGTTTTAACAATTCGTCTATAGATTTCAGCATTTTAATTTTTGGTATTTTAAGTTTTGTTGTTGCGACTATTAGAAATATACATAAATAAAAAAAATATATAAATAATGAAAATAAGATGTTGTAAAATGAAAACATGTCATGTATTTGCTGATATACAAAGTTCGAAACTCTAGCTCGTCTGTTACAAGATATAAGACGTACAAGTTTCTTATCTTATCTAGCTCTTCAAACTGCCTTGTCAAGTCCTAGTGGTCGCTCAATTTCTTTCAGCAGTTCATAAATCGCTTTTGTTTTACGAGAAAATTCGTAGAATAAACAAGATAATGTTAGAGTTTTGCAAGAAACTTCTGATTTAAATCTTGCGTTGTTGTTGTTGTCAAATCTGTTGTTCGGTTGAAGCTTTTATTCTTTTTACGGAGAATGTTTAAATCCTCACTTGCATCTTTCCTTCGTCCGTAAGTCTATAGGAATGTACCCATTTCGGATGAATCAATTATCATTATCAATTAATTAGATGATTTGGTAATATTGGACCTGTTTAAATTTGTTTTTATCGTTTTATCGATTTCATTTTGCAACAATGTAAAATAAATCGATTATTTACATTTATACAAATTGAATTCGATTTTTATTTATTGATTTCTAATTGAAATTTATTAATTATGATAGTTTATTTTCTAGTTTGTTCCCATACAAGCAACCGCATTTTAATCCGTTATAAAGTCATAAAAATCATCCGTTATAAAATCATCTTATAAATTAGATGTAACCACTTTACATCTAATTTTTAAAAAGAATCACTGAAAACCTGAAATCTAATATTCGATTGCAACCTTCTAGCAGAAAAATATATCGAAAATATTTTTCTGAACAATTTTATTCTTAAGAAATATTGAAATAATTTCAGAAAAAAATCTAATATTATATGGCAATAAGCGTATAACTGAATTATCAGAATAAAAGAAATTTGATTACACTCTCATCTTATTATTTTAAAAGACTTAAAATTATTTAGGATAACAAATTTAATATTTGTAAATTTTATCGTGTAAATAAAGTTAGTTAATTTATTTAAATAAGTTAGTTTATAAAGTATCACATATTAGACAATTTATTATAATATTTGTTGAAACTATTTTCACTTGTTACTATTTTTCCTTTTAAATTTTTTTCCTTTTACATGATCTAATATTTTCTCATTTGTTTTGAATTGTCTATCATGTCTTGAATAATTGGTCTTAAGATTGTTTCCTTTGTCTTGAAAACCAGTCAAAACTTTTTCAACAATCAACCAATAATATAAATGACTATAATTGGGATTTTGTTTACGGTTTTCAGATACAGATTTTTGTTAGAGTTACCATGAATTATTTGGACCGATTTTTCTGGTTATAAAATCATCGAAGATAATTTGTCTTCATACCCTTCTGTACAATATAAAATTTAATTTTCTGATCAACCGTAGGATTTTTATTTGCATTTGTTGCCACTGATACATGTCGGGCGAGCTGCACTAAAAGTGAATGATTAATACTAAGCTTAAAAAGTAGACGTCAAAGTAGCTAACTGACTGCTTACAAGCTCAGTTGCTCTATTGCTTTTAGCCTAATACTCAAAAACAAAAGAAGAAAAACCACTTCATATTTGTTCCCTAAATACTTATCCTCAAAATAAACTTCAAAGTCAATAAAGAATTTAAATAAAAATTCAATCTTGACATTTCATAGCTGTCCGTCTTTTCTCTTCTATATATATTCTTATCTCTTTCCGGTTTAGTTTTTCAGAAAGCTAACGCCTAATTTTTGCTTCTGGAAAGTATACTCCCATCTTCTCTTATCTTTGCGTTTCTTTCTATCTTCAGTTCTTATTTTCTTTATGTCACTCCACTATCACTCCACTTACTATTTCTTTACAATTTATTCATGAAAAACATTGCATTTTTGACAGCTGATTAGAATTTCTGCGCGTCCGACATGGCCCTCTTGATAAAAGTTCTTGCAGGTTACTGACTCACTGACGTCATTTCACTTAGTCACTGACTAAACATTAAAACATAAATGAGTCAGAAGAAAAGAAAACGTCCTTAGTTAAGCGTTAAATGAAAAATTACTATTTTTTTATACGAATAGAGTGCGAGTTTGGAATATAACATTAAGCATAAAAATAAGGATGAGAAACGAGAACGGATGTATACATGCGGGAAGTTGATTGCAGAGAGTACAAGTTTGATTTCGTTAGAATTGATTTGGTCATGTACGGGTTCGCGTGATTAGTGTTATCCTTAGGTTTAAAATAAAGGCGTCTTTAAGCAAAAATCAACTCTTAAATAAGTTATTCAAGAGTTTATTTTGATTTTGATTTATGTTAGGTTATTTAGAATAACAGAGCATAACCGCAACGTAATCAAAGTGTTAGTAATAGGGCCAATATGTCATTCTATTATAGTCATAATTTATACTGAAAAAACAGATTGCCAGCGTTTATTGTAGGATTCAAAACAATCAAAGAAACAGATTAAATAGTATTATTTAATGTGTGATATTTTTTCAGGGATCTGAAAATATTTTTTTTCCTGAATGCTGGATCATTCACAAGGGCAGTGAGTCCCGGTGAATGCGAGGGGTGCGAATCCCATGTAATTAAGACTGCATTTTGTCTCTCAAACTTATTGTACTAGTTACAAAATGTTGTCGGCATCCTTTGAAAGATAAATTAACTATAGGCTTGATAAAGTCTCCCAAATATTTTATGCAAGTTCTGAAGTGAGTAATGTCATAAATGAGCTGTTGGTAAGCCTGACATTTTGATAACTAATGACGAACGATGTTAAAGCTGTACTTCATTATCTTACTAAAGATGCAGCAAATCAGATAAATATTCCAAAAAACCGGGTGTTCGAGACAATCGAACACCCGGTTCATTGTTTTAAGTTCAGAGCTTAATTAAATCATCACAAGCTTTGATTTATAATAATTATATATGAACAGAATGAAAACAGTATCACAAAACAGCACAAAACAATATCTATTACTAAATATTTTATTTACATGATTTATGCATTTTCTAATTATAATTTTTTAACATAGCAATTCAACTTAGAAACATATTTACATATTCATACAATAGTTAATTAAACAGACCGTGTTTAAGGCCTCGTTAAGTTATAAGACCAATGCTTAACAGTAGAAAATTAACAAATAAGCGAAATATTAAAAACGAATCAAATATAATTTTTATTCTCCATGAAAAGAACTCGAGTTGAATATGAACATACATACATTTATATACAGTAAATGTTAAATTAATTTTTATAGTATATTTCATTGGATGTTAATTATTAATATTTTAGTTCGCTGTATATGTACCACATATGCAACATTTCAAATATTGTCGTCGTTTAATGACAAATATACCGTGAGATAAACTTCATCCACTTCATGGAATCTTCCACAAAATATTCACTTAGAATTTCACTGGACAGCACACAAAAAACAGAACAAAGTCTTTGCCTTAATATAAAAATTCTAAAATACACTAAAAGACTAAACAAAGATCACGGCATGTTGTATGTGCAAATTATACGACAAATGTAATCATTGTAATAAAAAATAATATTGTTGTAATAACATGATAATGTTAAAATGTGATTATGTGACAAAAATCTGACAATTTCTGCCCTCAGTTAATTCTCAAACCTTAATCCATCATAAACAATTAGCACTCACAGTAAATGTATGATATACATTATATATTTCTTTCTCTCAACACGCGTATTTCTTATCACGAAACTCTTGCCAGATATCGAAATTAATGACCTCATCATACGAGGGAACTTCATCCACAAAATCAAAGAATTCCTGCCACAGTTCATCCGGCTCCACCTCGAAAAACTTTGAATGCTTCGCTATGATCTTGAGTATAGCCAAGCTATCGACAAGACACTCGTACTCATTCAGCTCAACCACCAGCCATTCCTCATTCTCATCCAGAATAGGTTTGCGTTTATGATATTCCAATATTGATTCTGGCGTATTGGGGAAAATTAGAGGCCTCGCCGGATCCTGTTTTGACGTAATTGAAGGAGAAGGTTTTTTCACTGATCGACGCTTGATGGAACCTCCCCGGGATTTAAATGCGCCCCCACCCCCGCCCCCGCTGACTCCGCCTCCCTTGTGGGCGTCAACTCGCGTGGCGAAACGATTGCGAGTCAGTTTTGATTCGATTTGTTTTTGTTGTGAAGATTGCGCGGGCTCTATCGCTTGATTTCTGTTTCCGGTGGGTTGGTTGGGTTTGTTGATTGGGAGAATTTGCGCTGTTTTTTGTTTGGGTGGCAATCCCGGACAGTTGATATCTTGGTAAAAAATAAATAAATGAAAGTTTAGTAATATCAATATAAAGACTAAGCTATACACCAACACCAGAAGAGTACACAAAATTAATTTTTAGTATAGAGAAGATATTAGCATCAGAAAATAATAGAACGTTAGGAAAATAATATATTAGTTGTAGTCTTTTATTCTGCGCTTAAATATAACATAACTGAAATTACATAATTTATATTTAATTGCCAAAGGAATTTAGAAAAAATACACCTGTACTATCGGTGCTGATATTATTTTGATTATCAGCTTTACGACCGAGAGTAGCAAAATGTCTAATGAATTTCTTAAAATTTCTAAGAAAATCTGAACCAAAAGTCTTTTGGTTAAGATTGAGTTCTCCGTCAAAAACAATACTTTGCTAACTTCTTGTTGCGTCCTTTAGTCTGGGACGTCAATATGGAAGGATAATCCGGACGTTGGATGTACATTAACCATATTTTTAAATTTTTTCAATAAATTATTGACAAACGTAATGAAATAAGATTATTCCCATTTCATTATTAAAAATGCTTCATACTTGAGGATCTCTCTATTGCAATAAGCATAAGGTTCACAAGCCACATTATACAGTCATAATATATATATTATAATTAAACAATTCAAACCAAGATATAATATATGAACCAACTAATAATTACCGTTTCCGTTAACTTCATTTTTGGTTAAGTGACCGGAAGTGACCGCGCGAGACTTAGAAGCGGAAGAGGAGGAGTTAGAGCGCGAGGGGCGGGGCTTAGAGAGGGAGGAGCGTAGAGGGCTGTCCGTGAAACTATTGGCAGTTGCTTGGGCCATAAGAGATTCATCAGAGTCACAGGATAAAGCTTTCTTGTCTATTAGTGAGTGACTCATCTGTAACATGAAGATATTTATTTAGTTTCAGTTGAAATTAGGTTACCGGTTTTTAATAAAAAAAATTATGTCCAGTACATTGTACGTATACATTATAGTATTACGACTTCTTTTAATATGTAAATGAAAATATATCATGCATTTATAATTTGTTTTATTTAAAACACGATACGAAAAAAATTATAATTAAAAAACTAATATTAATGATTAAGGCCTGCCGTTGTTGAACTTATACATTTGATTTAACTTTATTTTTTAGTCTTGCTATTTAGCATATCTGAAAGAAAGATGAGTTTATTAACAAAGTATAGCAATGCAAATTGACATCATAAAATAAATGTACAGTAAATACATAGTAGAAGAAATATACAGATAGTATCCACTATTAATTGACAGTATACAAAAAGTTAATAGTTTGCACAAGCACGTTCAGACATTTTCACATTTAAAAGTTAAAAAGTGTCTTGGGAAACTGTCCCAAAAGTTCCCAGCACTGCCGCTGCATTCCCCCGCTGCA